>MU383115.1:0-45202 GCA_022495125.1 Xylaria acuta | reverse complement strand
ATAACGGTCAAGAACGGTGGCAGGAGGCCGAATCGCTGCTTGCGCAAGTAGTAGAAGGGAGGAAAAGGGTGCTAGGGCCAGAGCATCCTAATACACTAACCGGTATGGCCTCCCTGGCACTTAGTTGGAAGGGGTTGGGCCATATAGATGAGGCAATCGAGTTGATGGAGCAGTGTGCCCAGGCGCGTATTCGACTCCTGGGGCATGAGCACCCTCGCACTCAAAATTTGTTGCTATTTTTACGGGACTGGCGGGCTGAGAAGTCACAAACTCAAGAAAGCCATTCGAAGCCAATGGTTGGAAACAGAATGGCCTCAATGGCTGCGAAATTCCGAAAACTTGGCTTCAGGAGGCGACGCCACGACGATGGCGCCGGGCCACCTAGCCAGGCTTGAATGGGTGCTCGAATGGGCTTGCGAAGTCGGACTGGGTTATAGGACGGCAAGTGTTTGGGGAGATTGATATGTATAGCTTTTTCCTATGTTCCACACTAACACAGAGCCGGTTCTCTGGCAATCTCTTAGGACGAATTGACTCCTATTTACGGCAATCAAGGCTTCACTCTCGTGTGTCCAACGTTAATATCACTCGGGATATTTAGCGACGACCAAGTCTCCAGGGCGCGGGCCGATATCCATCAGCATAGGCTCCAAGCCGTGTAGCCTAAGTTGACCGGGTATGTACAAGCACATGTATACCAGCCTTCTTTTGGAGGAATGTCGGCTTATGAATTGGTAGACCGTTGAATCTCCCCGCTGTGTTGAGCACTGCTAACGAATCTACTGGGGATCGGCGGATGGGGTCGGTACGGCGTCTTGTATATCCAACTTGCCTTGCTGGGCCACTTGCATTGACTACGACCAAGGAGGAAGAAAACCGGGATACGAGTGAGATCCTACTGTTCGAGCATCGAGCCTCCCGTGCAGATAATCACTATACTACCTCGAGGCGCCCGCAAGCTACAGACGGCTAAGGTATGGTACTATCCATGCCTTGCCAATGAGGATTTGGTTTATAGTTGCTCCTATGTGCGCGGATACAGTCGCTCCGTTTACATTGGCAGGGTGAACTCACTCGAATACCTCATGACGAGCCCAGACATTCGCGGAGAACGCCAACGATACGATGAAGTGAAAGCGGAGCATTCTACAGACGATCGCTCTCTGGGGAGTTCATACGTTCGTATCCATTCTGGAAGACGTGCGTCTACCGTCTCGATGAGCCCAAAGGCAGAGTACTCAGCGACGAAATGACGCTCTATCAGCCGAGCGATATACTATACTAGCACTACCAAGGCTCTGAGCATGTCGAGCTATCTAGTTTTGGAACGCTTCTCAGGCTCTGGCTTCTAGATCGCGTGGTATGGACGAGGTGATTACGCTGGAAAACAAGATGCATCAATCCCGTTATTGTTCTCGTTTCCGAACTATGATGCACGCTTTGGTTTCGACAAGAGCTCTTACATGGTTGAGCGTCTTGGCGGGCTACAGTCAAAGTGTATCCGAATAGATATTGGTATCGATGGCAAGATTGGCGGAGTACTTCGGACCCTCGGCGCAAGTCCTCGCGAATTAACCCATGGGATCAAGAGACCTAGTTCAACACTGGAATTCGCAAGACGCCCCTAGGACGTTGGCATACTAGCCGCATGCCCAAAGTCAAGAATATCTGGGACGAGTATCAAGTTATCAGTGGCAAATATCACGGACTCGGATTCTCCGTCTCCGAATATCGTGCCTGGTACGGCGACGGAAGCAGCTGACGTAGTGCAACCTACTCCTTTGAAGCCTCGCCGGGTATCGTTGAAGTACCGGGCTTCTCACGACATCAATGGTCTCCAGCATGATCTTTGAAGAGGTAGGATGCCATCATGAACACGCGTAACCGATACGACTTTATCACGAAATGAAATGAAATCTGGGATATCGATGAGCCGGACCAGGCAGCTTGTTGATAGGCTACAGCAGTCTGTAACGAGTTCCGCACGCATGGCTTCCAAGGCGCCGGTCCGGTGCTCGGTGGTCTTCGGGCACTATAGAGGTATCTACGGCGCTAAGCTAGGCGATTCTACCGAGCCGGGCGCTGGAGCTCGAGAAGTGGGTTACTGCTGAGGTGCCTTGAATCATTAGGCTGATAACGCTCATGATGCTGTTTGAATTGGGTTTTGGGAAATGCTGGCAACGCATGGGGTAGTTCCTTTTTTATCATTTTCATCGTCGTTTTTTTGGTCCTTGAAATGAGTATTGGATAGCCGGAGTTGGCCGAGAATCCACGTCAGAGGAGGTGTGTTATCATTAGAGAGATGACTTAACTAATTCAGGTAGATAGATGTCCCCTGCTCGAAATATAGCGTACGGAGACGTTACTGTGGTTTGACTAATACCGTAGATGGCAGCCAGTCGCGTGATTCGCGTGAGAAAGGACAATAATCGCTACTCCTCCCCATCCTGTCCTTGGAAGAAGTCAAACATAGAATTGCATACGTAAGTATGCGTATTCTCTCAGAACCATGTCTATTTAAACAGGGGGGCTATCTGCCTCCCCGCCTAATCACACCTATTTGGGTATCCAAACAGTCTTACCCACTTTATAGATAAGGTAACATCGAGCTTACCTATTCCAATCCGCTAAGGTCTTGGGACGGCGTCGAGCGACCGGGGGGGCTTTATCAGTAACCCAACCACATGAGCTACGTACTTACATTACAGCAGCTCCTGACAGTAGAATGAGGAGATCTAATATCCCCTGTCTACTTTGATAAATAGATAACAGTTCAAAATCGTCATATTACAGCAGCTACTGTAGATAGCTGTTCCCTGTCGGGTATAAGATATGTCGTGCCATGCATGCGGCGCGAGATGCGACTCTATCTACACCCTACATACATACACCCATACACCCGCGTTGCACTATGTTAATTGCTTTAGGGTTACCTACTTGAGTAATCGTTTGTCGCTAACGCCTGTAGAGTCTACTATTGGATGGTATTTCGAGTTGCGCATGCGATATACCTACCTACTTAGTGAGCCAGCGAGTGAGAGAGTGAGAGTGAGGGAATCATGGCCGAGCTGGAAATCGAGCGCCAGGCGTCGAATACCGCCGAGGCACAAGATGAAGACCGCCTCGCGCAGTTCGGGTACAAGCAGGAGTTGAAACGGGACTGGGTAGGTCACTCATTGATCTTATCTTACTCGATAACTATTCTATTCTTGTTGGTTCGGATTGCTGATTACATATCGAACAGGGCCTGGCGCATAACTTCGGCGTGTCTTTCTCAATCATCGTGAGTATGAGATAATGAACGGCACGCGCACGCGGACGACTAAGATCCTCTCTTAAGAGTGTTATCACAGGCTTGACGACACTGTTCCAATTCGGGTTGAACACGGGTGGTCCAGCGGGTGAGATTCATCAAGTCCACACTCCTCCGCTGACCTATGTAGCTGACCATGTAACTAACTAACCGACACCACCAGTCATGAGCATCGGCTGGATTGTCGTCTCCTTCTTCACGCTCGCAGTCGCGACGGCCATGGGAGAGATCGTGTCGGCCATCCCGACGAGCGGCGGGCCCTACTTCTGGGCCGCGCTCATGGCGCCGCCCGGGTGGTCGCCCTTCGCCGCCTGGATCACGGGCTGGTTCAACCTGCTCGGCCAGGTCGCCGTGACCACGGGGATTTCCTTCGGCCTCGCCGGTCTCATCGCGACCGTCGCGACCGTCAAGAGCCCCGGCTACGAACCCACGCCCGCCAAGACCATCGGCATCTACGCCGCTGTTCTGGTGTCTCATGGCCTCGTGAATACCTTTGGCGTTCGCGTGCTGAAGTATTTGAATAACGTCTCTATTATTTTGCATTCGGCGGGCGTCACGGCTCTGGCTATAGCGGTCCTGGCCAAGGCGCCCACGCATCAGCCGGCTTCGTTCGTCTTTGGGTATCTGAATGATGGTACTGGTGTCGATGGGAATCCGGGCTGGAGCGAGCGCGCTTCGCCTGCGTATCTAGTCGTCTGCGGAAGTCTCCTTGCGCAATATACGTTCGTGGTCTCCCCTCTCCCTTCCTACTCTCAAGTACCCAGCGACTCAAACTAGCCACTGACCACCTATCCAGACTCACCGGCTTCGACGCCTCGGCGCACCTGTCGGAGGAGACACGCAAGGCGTCCTGGTCGGCGCCAATCGGTGTCGTGTCGTCAGTAGGGTTCAGCGCCCTCTTCGGGCTGCTCGTCCTCCTATCTCTGCTCTTCTCGATACAGGACTTCCAAGCCACTCTATCATCCAAGTACGGGCAGCCCGTGCTGCAGATCCTGATCGACGTGTTCGGCGAGGACGGCGCGCTGGTCCTCTTCTCGCTCATCATCTTATGCGTCTGGCACTGCGGCCTCTTCAGCATGACGAGCAACTCGCGCATGATGTTCGCCTTCGCCCGCGACGGCGGCATCCACCCCTTCTTCCACCGCGTCGACGAGCGCTTCCGCAGCCCCATCCGCGCCGTCTGGCTAGCTGCTACCCTGAGTTTCATCCTGGCCCTGCCCTCCCTCGGTAGTAGCGTCGCCTTTGCCGCCGCTACGAGTATCGCGACTATCGGCCTCTACATCAGCTATGGCATCCCCATCCTCCTTGGCCTCATCTGGCATCGCGAGTTCGTCGCCATGAAGGGCCCGTTTAATCTTGGGGTTTTTAGTAGAGTCGTCGCTTTCGTCGCTGTCGCGTGGATCATCACCATCACTGTCGTCTTCGTCCTGCCCACTGCGAACCCCGTCACCAGTCAGACACTCAACTACACCGTCGTCGCCGTGGGCATCATCGCCATTGGCGCCACGAGCGCGTGGGTCCTGTGGGCCAGGAAGTGGTTTACCGGCCCGGCGGCAGAGGTCACGGAGGCTATGCGCCTCGGTGTCGACCTCACGGAACCTGGTGCTGTGGAGATTAATGAGAAGGGAGCAAAGGGCACAGGAGTCGCCCCAGAGAGTAGCGATTAGAAATATGTAGTACACATCTTGGGAACGCCAAACGCAAGTATTGTAAGATCACAACACGAATTAGGTAGAATCAGTAATCATCTTTATTTTATATTTTGAGGATACTGTAGAATGTCGAGTCTTTTGTAGATCCCAGTTGCTTTTTGAACAGTGATTCGGACTTGGAATCATTCCCGTCTGGGACCGATTCCGTTGTATCAGGGGATATCATAGAATGTCTTCATGAGAAAGAAAGCCAGCCCAGCATGAGTTTCGCTCACCCGCGCAACCAACCCGACACCTAAGCCTCAGCCCGCTGGTTTTCGGATTCCTGCTCATCATCGTTGCCGAATTTAGTTGTGCCTAATTCCAGTAGTTGCCTTCGCTCCCTGCGCAGTGCGGGTCCGTGCTTTGATTTGTTCCTTAGAGCCTCCATCTCCTTACGGATCTTCTTCTCTTCTTCTTCTTCAGTAAGCATGGTACCCTCGATGCTCAGATACCCGTAATCGCCACTACTGCCGACTTCGTAGTTCCTGATGCGGAAGGATATCGGTCTGTCGCCTGTGACTTTGGCGCCCTGCCCTTCGATCCAATATCCTGTCGCGTGTACCTCGGTCTGTTCTGTCTCGGTATTATCCGGGGGTGGCGATGAGGACTCTTCGGTCTCGGGACTTGTGTCTTCGTTCGTCTTGCCGGGATGCTGATCGACCCACCGCCAGTCTCGTGGCAGTCGCCCGGATTCGATAGATGCATTAAATTTACCCCAACATACGACTCCGATATGACCTCCGCTCTGAATGTTGACTAAGCCTTCTAACCACGCGCCTCGTGATGGCCGGAAGATGTCGATCTCGACGGTAAGCCAGCCGAAGCTGACGGCGTGCTCGTTGATAGATTCGAGCACAGCCATATCCTCCATCCCGCTGTCTTGCGTGAGCGAGCCGCTGCCGGGAGCCTCCCCGACGCGTGGGTTGCGGTAGGCAAGGAGAACGCCGCCGAAGCTGGGAACGTAGCGGTTGAGGAGGGGTTCGAGATGCTGATTCGTGTAGCCTTGTATAGGCTCGTTGATTCCTAGAGGGTGGAGCGGGAGGTATTGCGCCACAGTCTGGGTGTAAAAAGGATGCAGATGCTTGGACGACTTGGCGCCAGGGTGTGTTTTTGAACGTGATGAGCTAAGTACCACGACATCTGGATGTCCCTGCAAAGTTGAGACATCCTCGTCATCGTGGTGGTCGTCGGGGACTTGGTCGTGAGCTCCTTTGCTCTTCTTCTTCGACTTTTTCTCGCTTTTCTCGCCTTTCTTGTGCTTCTTCTTTTCTGATCGTCTACCGCCGTTGTCCTCGCCATTCTCGCCCGCGCCGAGGGCAGGAGCGACCTCCTCCTGCGTCCGTTCCCCGTTTATGTGTGAGTCCTTTGCTTTGCTCGACTTGTGGCCTTTCCGCTTCTGTTTGGGTGTCGGGTCGTCCTCCACAGCTTCAACGACTTGACTGGAGGCGAGAGCTGCCTCGCTTTTGGACCGTTTGTGTTTTCGCTCGGCTTTCTCTGTCTGATCGGGGTTCCTGTGTCGCTTTTTGCTAGGCTTCGAGGATTTCCGCACATCGTCGCTCATGATACCAGACAGCTCCGGTAACCTTGCGGGTGCCACTTCGGCCATTGTCGCTTCCGAAGGCCGCGGAGTTAGGAGTAAGTAGCACGGTATGCCAGGGCTAAAGCTGAGGGAGAGGGGGACGTGTCGGGATGGCGGGGGCACTTCGATGCGATGTTGAACAATGCAATGGTGATAGGTACTTCCAGGTGATTCTCGACTGAAAAAAATGCGGTGCCTGCAGTAGGTAACTAGCGATAAGAAACTTTTATGGGGCATCGGCATTTTGGGGGACGATAGCCCCGAACCCTGCATCCGGTGCCTCGAAACTCAATTGAGGATGGCGGGGTAAATCTCCCCGTTCAGCAAGTATACTGCTTGTGAAGTATCTAGCAGATGCTTTTGCTACTGACACGCGTACATCTGCAGATTCAATTGATAGATAAGCATCATATCGCATTGAAGATGTGTGGAGGAAACAAGAGTGGCCTACCTGTCAGGCAGGTAATTGTGTACCAGGTTTCCCGAACAATAGCCCATACCGATGAGAGTGAGAAATGTTACGGACAGGTATCTCAACGTGCTGCCTGTCTCCATGTCTACTTACATTGTCTCTACTTTCTCGCCTCACTAATAGCTCTTCCGACGACCTCGGCCAGTGATTCCATATCTTGGAGCGCGAGTCCCAGCTTCTCATTGTCCGTCTTTTCATAAAGGGTGCCTCCCTCGGCCCAGATACGTCGCAGCGTCGCAGCGGTCGCCAGCGGGTTGTTCCCGTCCCACAGCCGCGTCTCCAGCTCGCGCAATGCCTGGTTCGGAGTGTATTCCGTCGTCCACTCTTCTCCTGTCTGTTTCTCAAATTCCCGCACGATCTCAAGTGGCGTTGCCACGAATGACTGGACCTTTAATGCTTTACCCTCCGCCTCTGTCGGATGACGCAGTGCTGCTACCAATAGCTTACCGACGCTACATCGGCCGGGTTAGTCTACACCTATTGGACATGGCGATGGTGGGGTGATAGATAGGTAATAGATGCTACCACGTAACCGGCGTGGAGTTTCAAGATAGATAACCGGGCTACATAATCAGATAGAGAATGACATATAAATTCAAGATGGAGTGTTAATAAAGACAGGAAATAAAAATACGTACTCGGGCATGCTGGTGAATCCGACCGCGTCGTTGCCACTGCCGACAACCACAGCCCTCTTCGAACGAACGTCATACCCACCCAGCGATGCGACACTCGGAATGAGCGTCAAGTACATGTCGATATAGGGGCCGGTGACGAGATATGTGCACTGCACTCTCGTGATGTTGTTCCGGATGAACTCGCGCACCTTGAGCTTGTTCTGGTGCGGCTTCTCATCCTTGCTGGAGGCGTCATACTCGATATCCGTGCCGTACTCGCTGGGGAAGAACCACTTGACGCTCGCGCTCTCTTCCGCGAGCCTGACGAGTTCGATCTGTGGCATCAGCGCGTTCCTCCCGAGACAGGACACCACCACATCCACTCCCTCGTATGCACGCGACACGTCTTGGGCATTATTGACGTCTCCCGTCACAACGCGTAAGCCTTGGGATTTCCATGACGACAGCCGTGATGCCTTCTCGGGACTGGAGGCCGTGGCATCGGACGTGAATATGGATATGCTGTGGCCGGGAGCGGCCCCGGCGGAGACGATGGCGTTGGTGATGTGCTTGCCGATGGCACCCGTGCCACCAAAGATAAGGATGTTGAACGGTAAGGAGGCCATGGTAGTAAAGGACAGTGTGTTACTAGATTATTATGTTATGCTGTGTGGTTCGGCGCCTTGGAGGAAAATAGCGACGGCAGTTGAAAAGTACGATGTTATTAAAGCGTATCTAGGTATGCTATATGGGACCTGTGTGTGCCTTTAGCAGATCCGATATCTATTCATTCTCGCAACCGGATTGAGATGTTCCTGTCTCTGCTTCAACATCGGCACTCCAAGGCGCGCCCTTGCGCCCTACTATGTAGTGCCTGCAATAACCGATACGGGCTACGACACCGGCTGTTTAAAGAGCCGGTAACGTGGGCATCCATCGTAACACCAGGTGGTGGCATTACTGATATGTAGGTGGTACGTTCTCTCGTTCGGCAAAAGTCTACTACCGCTTCTCGATGAGGTAATTAATTCCCCAGGTTAGTACCTGGATGACGCAGCATTGTACATGACTTACTGTCCTCTCGCGGAAATGTTTTCAGGATGCCTACCTGCACACATTTATCCTTGATTCATAATAGATTAAGTTTGCGCCGCTTTGTTATCAGAGAACGCTACACGCGTCCAGCGAACTTTGCCGACTACAACTCGTCATGGCCCCTTTTCACCCCCTTGGTAGAAGATAGCCACGGCACTGTGCTAGGTATCTGGCGTAGTACGGAAGCCGGACGTACCGCCGACTTCCTCCGCCTCTGGTTTTCTATCTGCTGTGCGGCAGCTATTTTCGATTCATATAATTGATAGTGGCTTGTGTGGTACAGGCCAGTACGGGCGTATCATACAGCTCCCAAGCAGCCCGCCCCAACGGCTGGCCCACACCACCACCTCGTTTTTCGCCCGTTAGTGGCGTTAGCTATCAAACGCCGCTCTGGCGAGACCTCGAACCCGGTCCCATCAATTCCCAATATTGGCTCAGGGGTGCCCCACCAGCGCAAGTCAGCTATCGTTCACCTTGATAGCTGCTACAGTACCTAAGCTACCTACTATCATGCTGACGAGGCAATGATGCAACATTAGCCCATCAACCCCTTCTCTATCGGGCATAGGCGAGGTGGACAGCTGAGCGTGACTGGTAGATGTGCATCTGGATGCTGCAGCACGGAAGCCGGACAACGGCTTACACCGGTCCCTATTTTCAAGCCCATATATATATATAACATCTTCGGGAGAGCATTGCTGCTTCTTGATTCGAGTACACTACCATACCTTTTTTTTTGCCCAAGATTGTGTGCCGTATCCAAATTCTCAAATTCTCAAATTCTGTATGCATAGTACAGTATCTAGTAAATATCCGCAATTGAGATCGTCAGATCGAGATCGACACTTCAAGCAACGCTCCGCTCTACACTGGATACGGCAAACGAAATCAATACAAACCCACCTGGAATCCACTCATTCCCCCTTTGCTATCAATTTCCCCCCGGACGCAGCCCCGGGCCGTTTGATGAACTCACATTTGGTACATGCTTGGCTAAAGTATTGCACAATTACGTCGTTGTTCCCGAAACGTGGAGCTGCCGGTGCAACACATAAAGAATACATAGGGACGCGCAACCGCCAATCACCACAGCACCCGGCACTGCTCGACGTCAATCACTCAGCACACCGCCAGATGAATTCGCACCCGCAGCCCGTGGACTTCTGAAACTTCCACAATATCAAGCAATTCGATGCACTTGCCATAGCCTGCTACACGCCGTAGCCACGCTTCGTTGCTGAGCTCCTCGTCACCCCCGTGCCGTCTAATATGATTTCGTCTAGTCCCGTCAGGATTGCCATGGATCATCAATTCGAGAATAGTGCCGTGTGGCCGGTAGCCACTCACAACCTCGACTTTGCCATGCAGGAATACCTCTCATTGCACGACCAGCACGAAGAGCTCTGCCAGCGCCTTCACGAGCTGACCCCGACGTCGTCGGCCTCCTCAACAACGACGTCGTTATCAACGACCGCAACGTCTCCCTCCGTCTCCCCGACCCGGTCGTTCCTAGGCAGGGATGGCCATTCTTCATCTATGCTCTCCCCGTCTTTGTCGAGACCGGACTGTCGCGCCCGTACCGGCCAAAACGGGTCCCTCATTGGAGAGGTAGCTGCCGGCGAGCAGAAGCTGTATGACGTCAACGAGGGCATGAAGCGGGCGCTCACGGAGCTCCTGAACTGCGAGGCCGTCCGGCAGGACAGGGCCATGCGCACGTGGGTGCAGACCCGGCTGCTCGAGACGGAGAAGGAGCTTCGACGCGGCAGGAGGAGACGAAGCTCCGCGACCGTGGACTAGCCTTGACGGATCGCATTATATTATACCAAAAAGAAAAAAGAAAAAAGAAAAAAGAAAAAAGGAAAAAGGTGAATTACCTGAATTTGGGGAAAAGCGAAGAGATTGGATTGCAACAAAAATACGGGCGGCGAAGAAAGAGAAAAAGAGGCATATGAAATCCGAGTCGACGGGTTTCAAGCGATATATTTTATTTGTTAGTGCTAATATTGTAGGGGAACCGCAGCTACCCATTGGAGTCGGTGTAATGCCCCCGGGGTATTTAGTCTTTTATGTCTTGCTAGCTGGCATTGGTTATTACTTACTTTTGGCGTTTCGTCTAGTACCCAGGTAGTCATTCTGGCCTTCCAGCTTCAATTCTAAATGGGACAGGATGCCGGTGTATGGAACATTGGCGGTGTTAGAAAGGAGGACGGATGATTCGGCGTCACGGGATCATAGCTAAAGAGTAACTGCTTTGTTTGCAGAAAATGGAGCGTTTGGACTTGGGTATAGTGTATGCATCCTAATCGAAATTATATACTTCCTTTCTCTTTCAAGGTGGATTCAAAGCAGAAGACTTCGTATATCGATGGGTTGATTCAAGGGTGGTTCGTGGGAATATGTGGTATCCATTCCTAAATAGGAACCTACCCTGTAGATACATGCTGACTGATACAGGCATATCATTGCCTAAATAGGCAATTGCTAGATCTAGCCCTGCTGCATGTAAGGGTGATGGAAGAACCTTAGCATAACGTGCGTCGGGAGGTACCTAAGCAATCTATAGCTGTACTTTGCATCTCCCAGATTCATCCTGTTCCACGCAACATCTGCAAAACGCCACGACGCCGCGCCCGCGCACCCTGTGTGACCGGCAGTCAATTCAGCAACAGGAAACCGTTCGACAGACATTGAATCGGCTCGAGCGCACCATTCGTATTTCGTTCCGGGGAGACGACACGTGCTAGGCCACCGAGGCCACTGAGCGAGGAACAGGGCTACCGCGCTACCTACGTCATGTCGGTCCTGCTCGAGACCAGCGCGGGCGATATCGTGATCGACCTGCTGGTGGACTACGCGCCCAAGGAATGCCAGAAGTATGTTGTCGCCCATTGTCTGCTGCTCGGGAGAAGAGCATGTGGACCCCTAAGAGTATCTGGGAGGATTCGGCCTTCCTTTGCTGACCACCGTGGTATACAGTTTCCTCAAGCTTTGTAAGCTCAAGTACTACAACTTCTCGCCCGTCCACTCGATCCAGCAGAATTTCTCGTTCCAGACCGGCGACCCCCTCGGTCCTAGCTCAACCCAATCCGATGGCGGCTCGTCTGTCTGGGGCCTTCTGGACGGCCCCTCCAAAAAGAACTTTCCCGCGACCTTCCACCCCAAGCTGAAGCATGTCGAGCGTGGCACCGTGTCCATGGCCACTGCGCCGCACCCCTCGGACCCGGACGTCCGCCTGGCCGCGAGCCAGTTTCTCGTCACCTTGGGCGACAACACCGACTATCTCGACGGCAAGGCTTCTATTTTTGGCAAGGTCGTCGAGGGCTACGACGCCCTCGAAACCATCAACACCGCCATCACCGACAAGGATGGCCACCCACTCGTAGATATCCGCATCAAACACACCATAGTCCTCGACGACCCTTACCCCGATCCAAGCGGTCTGCGCGAACCCAGCCAATCTCCCCAGCCCTCAAAGGCCCAGCTCGCTACCGTGAGGATTGCCGACGATGACGCCGCCGACCTAGACCGAGAAGTGGACCAAGATGCCGCAGAAAAGCTTCGTCGCGAGAGGGAGGCCCGCGCACAGGCCCTGACTCTGGAGATGATGGGTGATCTGCCCTTCGCCGAGGTCAAGCCCCCCGAGAACATCTTGTTTGTTTGCAAGCTCAACCCCGTGACGGCCGACGCAGATCTGGAGCTCATATTCAGCCGCTTCGGCAAGATCCTATCTTGCGAAGTCATACGCGACAAGAAGACGGGTGACAGCCTACAGTATGCCTTCATCGAATTCGAAGAGAAGAGTGCCTGTGAGGCCGCTTACTTTAAGATGCAAGGGGTCCTCATCGACGATCGAAGGATACACGTGGACTTCAGTCAAAGTGTGAGCAAATTGGCCGATGTCTGGAGAGGCGGCGAGAACGCCAAACGAAAAGGTAAGGCTGGTGGTCGCGGCGGCTGGGGTGGTGTCCAAGGTCTAGAGAAGTGGCGCAAGTATAGGAACGAGGAGGACCGTCGTGACAACGATGATCACTACAGTATGGTGTACGGCGAAGAGGAAATGCGCGGGAGACATCAGCGGCAACGTGACGATGACGACCGTCGTGCCGGGCCATCAGGGGACCCGAGTCGCCGACCAGAGCGCGCTACGGATACGAGGAACGATCGAGAGAGGGAGCGTCGCCAAAACCTAAGGGAAAGAAGCCGCAGCCGCAGCCCTAGGAAAGACAGACCCCGCAATGGAGACGGTTATGCTGGACGACGAGAACGTGATTCTCGGCGGAACGACTCATATCGCCAGGATTATTCTCAGCATCGCGATCGACGTCGAGAGGATCATCGCGATCGAACGAGATAGCTAGTACGATTCAGGTCCTCAGCGGCTAGGGCCGTGGGATCTGCCTTTCGAAAGAGTTCGCCAGACACCTTTGCTGTCTTATACAGATGGAGACCATTCACGTGTAGTTAGCTATCCTTCACGTTCTATGTTCTACAGGGATCGTATCTGTATTACGGTTCTATGATTAAAGTTCACAGGGCCCATCCGCCTTGCACGCAGGCCGGAAGCTAGGATTCATTGTGGAAGCACCGGGGTATAGCGTCTCATACTTCTGGATCATGGACCACGACGGTACCTCCTCTGTCAGACGTGCACCCAAATCCACGAGGTGGTAAAGACAAGGGACCAAAACTGTTCCCGTTCGTCCCACCTAGTCGAGATCTCCAAGATCACCGGGTACTAATTTGCTTTAAATGTACTATGTAGGATTCGTCCGCCGGCACATACAGCTACACTGCTCCGTAGTCGGTATGTTTACCTCGGTTACTCCATGACAGCGAGACGTGTCACGCGACTTGCCATCCTGAAAGCGAACTACTGACAACCCGGGGTTTGTTCGACGGGAGTGGTCCGAAACGTCACGTGTCCATGTGATGCCATATCATCAAATCACGCCACGTTTCACATGAAACGTCGGGGTCTGGTGCTCTCTACATGGCCTTCGTGGAGTTTCTCATCGCTCTATTCTCTGAGAACGGTCTCCTATGACATTCACCAACGTGCTGATGATGACACACAATGTAAATGTCTTGTGCTCTTGATGAATATGTCTTACCATCCTCAAGTCGGTGCTTCGTTATTTTCAGCCTCCACTGGTTTTCAGTGCCGACGTCGTAAATTTTATGTCCTCTGCCATTATACAAATAACGAAATAAAGAAGCACAACTATCAGCTAAGGGTGCTAGCTCTATAGCAATACAATTCGCCTCGCCGTTCAATCCCAGCAAGATGCAAGACTCCATGGGCTATTTGAAGGGGCTATCCATCAATCACGAAGTATAACAGGTTTGGGGTCTTCGCCGTTGTCCTTGGGGTCGGGCGTCCGTATTTCCCCGCCACTGGTCCAGGTACTCCGTATCGAGCCGGAATAGGCAGGGCTGAGAGCCAATTACCTCAGTCGGGCATATCCCCTTCTCTAGCTGCACATTTCCCTGCTACTCGATCGGAACAGGCAGAGAGCGGGAGCGGTCTCACGTTTACGTGACGTGAAAATCTACACTTCTGCAGTTTAAGACAATAGCCAGCACGCTGTAGTTGGTGTGAGCTGTGACGGCCTTGTCTCTCCTGATAGGGTTTCCGAGCATCCGATTCAGGTCATCTACGCAGATACGGATACTCAAGTAGATGAATGACAAGCCCATGTCTCGCCTCTCTCACGTTCAAACGCCGTCATGAAGTTGATTGATTAGTCGAACCCTAGTGGAGATGCTACGACATCATCACCATTAGGCGAATCGCCCCCCGCAGTGTTATATCGCATTCAGCTGCCGTCAATCACCAGCCCTCCTTCCCCCAAGACAAGACAGCCAAACTTCCACAGGGCGCCCCGATCTACATCGATCTTCGGCTGACTTGTTTAAGCAGCCAAGCCGCCATGCTGCAAGGTCCCTCCCTCCTTCACTTCAATCGTACAGTTCTTCAGACACCCAAGATCCGCCAACCAAGAGACTTGGGCACTAGCCTGTCTATCTCCTATTTGCCCTCTCTTATTTCTGTATGAGGGGGATCGGACGAAGCTTGCTTTATTCCAGAAGCATATGTTCTAGTAATTACGTATCTTTGAGGATCCCAATGGTATTGCTTGTATTAATATCACTCTTGTTGGCTTACAAGGTCGGCATATCCTGTCAATGTCAAGCAGGCATTTGAATTGGCGAGTCTTCGTCATTGGCGTCTGTCCTCGCGCTCAGGCAGCTTTCTAGTGAAGCGTGAGCCTGTGAGACATGAGCACACACTCCATTTCATATAATCGTTGGAAATTGCATACGGATGTGTGACCACAACGAGTGACGTCGACCACTGCCATATGTGGCACTTCCTGAAGAGCCCGTTTGTCCAGTTCGGCCGGCCTAGGCCTAGGCCAAGCATGGCAGACCATGATGCCCGCTAGCAAGCAAACGCACGTGTTGACGTTATGATTTCTGAACCAAGCCAGTACCACGAAAACCGGTAGCTTGCCTGCTTGCTGCCCATTCATTCTCCTGCGGCGCACGCACGTAACGCCATCGAGGGCCGGTCGTGCCATCTATCAAGGTAGCTCTCTCAGTAACTGCGAAACAAAACACCAAAGCGGACGTCATGTGTGGATGGCGGCTAGGTCCCCTCAGCAGCAGCGCGCACTGCGCTCAAGGAAGAGGCGGACACGATTCTGGGCTCATTGGTCGGTCGTGCGAGTTCCGGATGACTGCATCCTCCGTTGGAAGGGTGACAGTGGGGTCTGCACCAACCCGGCATGTCTCTTGAGAAATTTCCCGTTTGCTTCCTCCTGTGTGTCCTGTCTGCTGCTGCTGTGGGAAGCCACACCAAACAATCACTGACAATGATAGCCGGGTGTCTGTCTGTCTGTCTCTCTCCTTTTTTTTCCCACCTTCCACGCCCTCCGGTTTCAAAAACGGAAAGGTTTGCAAAGGCGTGCATACAATTGAGAGATTGCACACCGGGGAAATATTCGGGGATATCGAACGTCGATTATCTCAATACTTGGGCTGTAGCTGAGCGGAACGGGCTAGACCAGACCACACAACGACGTACACTACACTGTTCGGAAATGCAGCTCGCTTATCGGTCCCGTTCGTGCCCAGGGGACGAATGCGCAGGCTATTGGTCCGTCAGCTCGCGTGCGTTGTAGTGCGTAGATTGGCATGTTTTGCATCAGCTCGCAAGGCGGAGTTCTGAGCGTCTGGACGTTCATATGTCTACTACTACTACTAATTAACCGCGGCCATCTGTCTGTGATTTCAGCTGCATCAGGGTTCGAGAGATGCACTATCCGGCTCTTCATTCCCTCTCCAGCCCGGCAAAGTCTCACATTGGTAACCCTCTCTGGGCACGCGTGCCCCGTCTCCTGCATGATACGAATATGATGAACGAACACGCTGTGGATGTGTCTTATAGCCACGGGCTCCACTTGCTGCAGGACATCGTTGCCAGAATGATCTGCTGCGTATTGCTTGCATATCACCTTAGCATAAGTAACGGCGGACAGGAGCCAAGGCGCCCCGTCCGTCCCCGTCAGTGAGCGGTTCTATCTAGATGACGCATCGCGCTAACCTCGTTTTATTCATGATCTCGACGCTGGGCGAATGACAATCAAGGCGCAATCTCGGGGGCGTTGATCAAACAGAAGCAGGAAAGAGAGCAAGACTACCCGCGACCCGTGTTTGTCGTCGAGCAAATGAGCATCGTACCGGTTCCATTCTCTAATGGAATGACACGGGGTCACAGCCATCACATTCGACATCTATCTCCCCCATGCAGCTGTTCACCTCACGCACGTCCTCCGGTGTCTCAGTCCCCAAGCTACAGAACGGATGTCATGTGTGTACGATGGCTCCGGACCTCAATTCTTCATGGCAGAGATGATTCAACTATTTCTATTCTGGGATTTCGTGGCAAGCTCCAAAGTAACTCGAACTTGACGATAATTCTACCCTAGCTCGTCGTGTAACACACTTAGATTAGAACCAGGCTATCATAATTCCAACCACCTCGGCTTGGCTTGCACCGGGGAATTTCGGGGGCACGGTAGAAGGCATTCCCCCCGTGCCATCGTGCTAGAGGTAGAGTAGGTAACGGACAGACAAACAAGCAGATGTCATGATGCCACTCGACGACAACAGCATCTCGAATGGAACAAGTCACCTTCTTCTTCTCATGTCACAATGACGACAGCCGGGACCCCACACTGCTTGCGAACCCTGCTCTGTTTCTATTCTAAGTCAGTCGTTGGTCTAGCCTGGGAAAGTGCGCCTCCTTTTACCCCTTATCCAGTGAAGTTAAGCAACCCTCGGATAGCCGTAGCAGATGCCGCAACCCACACACATGCCTTGCGCTCATGGCTGGAGATTTGTTCCATGCCGCCACCTACGCCCTGGGCGGTATCTACTTGGACCGCCTTCTAGACCACACATTGGGATGGGATGGGGGATGTCTGACATCGTGGTACTGCCTTGGGAGTTCCTGCACGGGTCACAGCTGTCTCACGTTGCGTTTGTCATTCACTCTCTTTTTGCTTCGAGCAGCAAGACTAACGCTCTTTGGTCTACGTATGTATGCACTCCCGTCAAAAGTTTGCCTGCTCGCTCGCGGGGATTACATCTTGTGCAGCCGCCAGGCACTGGCTGGATGGACAGAGTGCTGACGGTGGACCTCCTGTCACCCTGAATGGCCGCATATGACAGTTGAACAGGACAAATGGTTTGATGGTGTTTGGGCGGACATGTCCGCTACGTAGAAAGGCCATCATTGATGGATTGGATGCTACTATCGCACCGCAGTCGTCGTCACCGTTAGCGGGTGCTTCCCACCAAGGTCACGCGGTTGGTGCTGGAAGCAGCGCTCATGTGTCACGGAAGAACCGACTGGCACTAGCACCTCGACGTTCCCCAGAGCACCACCAGCCTACGATACCACACCCCTATCCCCCCCCCCCACCAATGTGAAAGCACGCGGAGCAGGCACTCCTCCTCGACGTAGTGTCAGGACACGTGCCAAACGGGCAGTTTACGAAGCACGATAGTCTCACTTTGAGACATGGAGGGAATAGCCGCGAAGCACTGTGTTGGGGGCACATTAGAGATCTTCCCGTGAAAATTACCGCGGCCTCGGATGCGGCAGCGAGGGACTAGACTAGAACTAACTGAACGTATTGGGCCGTAATGGCAAAGCTGGGGGACAGCCTTACGCTAACCTAGAAGCCGGCATAGGGGGGGGGCTATAGATGGGCGATACATGGGTGTGCAAATCTGCCCTCATGCAAAGAATATGCAGGCGGCCGATGGAGGGCAGGAATATGTGACCATGTATGTCGGGCTGTTTATTGACAAGCACCTTTTACGTGACACCTTGCCACTCCATAGGTTCGTTCCCAAAGAGAGCGAGAGCGAGAGAGAGAGAGAGACAGAAGAAGAAATAGTTAGAGAGAGGATGTAGCAAACAGAATAGAGATTGCTGTCAATACTTTGGCAATACATTCGGCCTTTCCCAATCGACCCCCATCGGATCTGCAAACCACGTCTCTGTATAGGTTCAAGGCGTGTCTCGAAGCGTCGTACGGGGTATAACATGAAAGAGACTTGCAGCGTCCCGTCGTGGTTTTCTCTCATATCGCGCCTCTCTCAAAGCGAGCGAACGAGCATCCTCTGCTGCCTCCTGGAAACTGGCATTTGACCCGCTCATTGAAACATTCGAGTTGAACAACGACAGAGACCTAGTGAAGCTCGGGGGCAGTTCAGCTGGCGTCTTTCAAGGCTGAGGAAGAAGGTATACAGTTAATTGTTCGAAGCGTCTCGGATGACGACCCCGGTGTCTGCTGCAGAACAACGACTCTGACCTCGTTTTGTTTTTTTCCTGGTTTTATTATTTTATTTTTATTCTAATTTTGCACTTTCTCGTCTGCTGATCTGTTACTTGCTTGTCTCTCTTGCTTAGCAAGCCCAAACGAGTTCGACGTAACCCCCGAAAAGGATCGGGCGGCAACAGTTCTGAGAAACGTTCTCATCTCTCCTCCCCCATCCCATATTTACTATTTAGACCATTGGTCGTCGACGGGCACCAGGGAAAAAAAGATTTCTAGGAAAAATGGTGACTCCGACCTGTGTTGCTCATAGCGAAGCAATAGGAAGCAGCAGACGATATAACCGTCCCTGTCCACCGTATTCTTTGACCTATCCTGACCATCGCCGCTTCCAACTCTCCTCCCACGAAAACCGCGCCATGTCGGATCGAGAAGACTCGGACCAGCCTCGAAAACGGATCGCTGTCGCGGTAAGTAAGAAACCTTCCCTCCTCCTCCTGCTCCTCCTCATCCATTGCGTTGGACTCCATCCCCCTTTCTTGGAACTCTTATATATTGCTCCCCATTGGACTGACTCGGGAACTAACTATGTGAAGTGCGGGAGATGCCGCAAGCGCAAGATTCGGTGCAGCGGCGACCCGGGAAATGGCGGGCCATGTTCCAACTGTAAGAACGCGGGTTACGAACCGTGTCTGTTCCTACGGGTACGAAAGCACACACACACAATGTCTCCGGCAGCCTCCCGCGTGGGGAGGTTGTTCAAAGTCAAGACTTGCGTCCCGTTTCTGACCCGCTCCTGCGCCGTTCTAGGTCTCCTCCCAAGAAACGCCCCTGAAAGACACGAGCGAATACACGTACAACATCGACGCGGCGCGCGTCTACGCTAACCCGCGAGGCGCCGCCGTCTCGCCGATGAGCCCGCTTCCGCAGTACGCCCACGAGATCGCCGGGGACGGCCTGACCGCGTACCGCCAGAGCCCGTACCCCTATACCACCACCACCAGCAAGGGCTACTACCCGAACATGTCCGGCTGGGCCGGTACGTATCAGGACGACGGCGGCGTCGACTACGGCCTCAACTACTCGTCGTACCCCATCATAAATCCGGAGCCCGCTCCCCCTTTAGTCTCGGGATACGCCACCACCCCCTATAACACGCGGAAGTCGGTCTACGTCGACCCGGCCGAGACGACGCCCTCCTACTCGTACGGCAGCCTCGTCCATCGGCCCGCCGCCGTCGTGGGAAGCAGCAACGACGCCCAGGGCTTCTCGCTCTCCAGTATGGCGGCGTCCCTCCCCAGCGCCTCCGACAGGCTGCACTCCAGCGTCAACAGGACGCTCACGAGCTCGTCTTCCGCGTCGAATTACCGCGCCGAGGGACTCCCCGCCGCGTACCACCAGAACGGCAAGACCACCGCCGCTGCCGCCGACGTGGCGTACAGCGCCCTCCAGCCCTCCTTCGAACCCCCCTCTCCCTATTCTACCACCACCGCCACCACCACCTCGGCCCTCGCGTCAGCCATCGCCCATCGCGCCACCGCCCACGCCGACGCAGCGTACCCGCCCGCCACCGCTGCCGCGGAGCAGCAGCTCTACGCTTCCGCCAGCGACCAATCCATCCACTCCTCCGAGGAGGGCCTCAGCTACGTGTACGGCGACACCACCAATAGCAACCCCCGCCGACGCGACTCACACTCCCACTCCAACCCCCACTCCAACCCTCACTCCACCGGCGGCGGATCTCTGCTTTCCAACGGCCACGTCTACGTCCCCGAGTCCCACCACGCTTATGTCGTCCCGCCCGTGAGAAGCATCGAGCCCGCCGCTTCTTCTTCTTCTTCTTCTTCTTCTTCGTCTTCCTCCTCCTCATCGGGGAGTGTCGGTGTCAGTGTCAGTGTCAGTGGGAGTACCGCTAGTGCCTCGCACCGCCACCGCGAGGACGCACATCGGAGATCGGCGGGGAGCCTTCGTGGGGGTGGTTAGGCTTGACTTGACCTGTTCGATGTGCGCACACACCACACCACAGCACGCTACTGCACTCCGCTCCACCGCGCTGCCTGTTTCTCCTGCGAGTTGTTGTCCTTGTTGGCGCCATGTTGCAGGATGCCGTGTGACGTTTTCTCGTGACTGAGGGAGCGAGCGAGAGAGGGGGGTGTTGTGTGCTGTGTGCTGTGTGCTGTGCTGCTGTGTATAGTCAGACTAGGCACCTACCTACCTACCTACATACCTACCTAGTCTGACGACGGGGTTCTGTCAGGGCTGGTTGGATGGTTGGATGGGATACCCTGACTGAACGAAGGTTGTCGTACCCTACCTGATCCCTTTGGTACGACTAAGCCGGTTTTTTTTTTCCCCTATTTTTGGGATGGACATCCTACGCTGTGTCTCATCTCCCTCGCCTTTTTTTGTTTTTCCTTTTAATTTTAATTCCCCCGACTACTTCGAAAATGCGCTGGAATACCTATCTATCACTTATTCCGTCCTGTCGGATCTTGACCGCTCATCGCTGTCGTCACCGTCGTTCCCCTGGCTGGCTGGCTGGCGCGGTACTCGGTTCGGTTGCCTTGTCTTGTCTTGTCTTGTCCGACGTTGGCCGAGTTCCGATACCCACCTGTCTGTCTGCCTGTCTTACGGCATGGCACGCGTTGTGACACCGTACTGTGCTGTGCTGTCTGTTTGTCCACCGATCCACTGCATCGGGCGTTCGTTCACGTGCAGGACTGCTGCTCGTGTCAAGAGGAGCAGGGTTTTGTTCGTTCGTTCGTTCGTCCACGTTTCCCGATCCCGATTGTTGAGCCTCAATTCCTCAGTGTCCTGTGCGCCACTTCCGATATGAAGTGTCAGTACAAGCGAGGAGTCCTGACTCATCTTCGGGGCTCGCCTCGCCTCGCTTCGCTCGCTCCCCAGCCAGCCAGCCAGCCAGCCTTGGCCATGATGCTTTCTTTCGGAGGGAGGGACGGAGGGACGGAGGGACGGAGAACGGAAAAAACCGGTTTTCTTTACTTACTTACTTACAACATGTCGTACTTGCCTCGCAAAATCCTCGGTTCTTTGGCGCTGCTACTGCTATACTTACTTCCTGCTCGCATTGCTGGTTTGGTTTTGCTGACGTATTCTGGTTGTTTTTCTGGTCTTCTTACTTATTGGCTCTATTTGGTTCTTTTTCTTTCTTTTGGAAACAACAATATGATAAACTTGGGACAATAATTTATATTCCTGATTGGTCGGTCGCCGCGCCTACCAAGTGAGTTCATCCATTCCACAATCGATGCACGGTATAGAAAGGGCGCGGGCGGTACGACAAACGAAATCATCTGGGGGAAGGGGTTAGGTTAGGGGGGGAAGGCAAAAAAAAACAAGAGGTTCTTTCTTTTTTGGTCGTTAGCTTTTCGGTATGTGTGTGCTAGACACCGCACTGGTTCTATCTTTTCTTCCGCGTCATCTTGTTACTTTTTGGTCAACACGAGTATGTATGCTCTCGTCAATCGTTTGTCTACCTACTGTTCGTATCTCTGCCCCCCTTCCCCCCCCAATCTTTTCAACAGATTAATAGGTGGCAATTTGATATTGTCTATCTGTCTATCTAGCGCCTATGGGATCTGGGCTGGAAGTTTTGGATCGAGGTTACTCATGTGTCGGCGAGGGTTGTTGTTTGTTGTTGTTTGCCGCTTGTTCTAAAGAGATTGTCGTAGGTCACCCTAATAAACCATGTCCGTGTGAGCCGAGTACATGTGTTGGATTGGACTCATCGTTGCACGATGATTAGTCAGCGGGCAATTAAAATTATTTCTTATTTTATTTAAGAGGCAGATGTTTTTGTTATTTGGTGTGGTTGTCACTGCTATATATCTCGTGGTAGTAGATTCCCTTTGAATGTTCTACCTGGGTTTGTCTAGAACTGGTCTATTCATCAATCCCGTTGTCAACTGCTTGATGAGATCCTGATACGCTACGCTCTGTCTCGGCAAGTCGCAGCGTTCAGTTGGAAAAACCATTCAACATCATTTATAATACGATCACAATACGTGACAGTAGTCAGTTAGTTGACTGTTGCTAGATTATATATACCTAAGATTAGGTGCCTATTTTATTGGGACTTTATGTACTTGGCTTCTTGCGTGAACATTGAAGTCTTAGTAGGTATTGTGTTAGTTCAGCCACAGTTCGCCATGCTCAGTGCGGGATGTAGTGTGGCTGACACCGCTGTTACCTAGTAGCCTCCTTGGCAGCTACAGCCAATCAGCGAATGCAGATAGACCCTTACAGGGCAGCTTAGGCATGGTGTAAACCAAGCTAACTTTAGCTGGCTGTCCATTCAAGGTTGTAATCCATCCAATTGATCATTGATCACCGCAACGCAACTCGCTCTCCAACATCACCAACCTCGCCGCCACTACCACCACCACGAGCGTGCTTGCCTGCCTCCCAAACCTCCTTCGAACACAGCACAGCAGCCATGGGTCTCTTCAGCGCGGCCTCGGAAGGCCCGGCAAGTACGTAACAAACATCCGCGCGCAACCATACCTTCCAGAAAGAGAGAGGAAGATGGAGGGAAAGAGGGAAAGAGGGAAAGAGAGAGAGAGAGAGTGTGTGTGTGTGTCTGTGCGTGGTAAAACTAACCATGGCGAAATCGAGCAGAGGCCACCCGCGAGGAGATGCGCGACGCAAAGCTCCCCATCGCCTACCGCGACAGCTGCGCCAACCTGCTGATCCCCCTCAACCGATGCCGCGTCGACACGTACTACATGCCCTGGAAGTGCGAGGTGCGTGCCGATCCAACCCACTCCAACCAATTCACTCCAATATCGGCACGAAGTTCGGATAGCAAGCAGTAGAAGCAATGGTGCTGATGCTGACTGATGTGTGTGTGTGTGTACAGGATGAGCGCCACAGCTACGAAAAGTGCCAGTATGAAGAGTTCAAGAAGCGCGTCGCCAAGATGGATGAGTTGCGCGCTTCCAAGGACGGTGCTAGGAGTAATTAATTGATCAATCGATCAATCGATCAATCAATCAATCCATTCATCCTATTCGTCGATCGGTCGGCTGATGGTTTATGGCTACGAACGAGGCGGATCGATCGTGGATAGAGGGAGAGGGGGAGATTCGAGTGGGAATTGAGGAGAACTGTTCGTCAATACTTCTGTCCGTCCGCCCGTCCGAATTGACTGTCGAATCTACCCCGAGAAACACCGGACACGAGGAGAAAGAACACAGACAGAAACATAAGCGAGAATAAAAAACTGTACATATACCATACTATACAATGTCTACCTACCGACCTATAGATGAACGAACGAATGACTGGTCTATCTATCTGGCTGGCAGCCCCGAGGAACCAAACCAACTCCCAACCCACCTGCCCTGTCCTGTTCGTTCTGCCTTGGTCTATCTAGATACCTAGGTACCCTTCTATCTCCTGAACTCGAACATAGCGAGGGCTACCTATCTACCTATCTAAATCACCTGCCTGAGCTACTTATATTTCCTTTTATTTCCGCTACTTGGCTACAAGTGGTGGTGCTTGGTAACATCTAGACCGAAACAAATAACCAGCTGAAAGAACTCGGTCGCACTCACCTAGTTTACTAATTGGCTGTACCCGCCTCGGCTAGGAGAGGAGATAACAGCAAGTTGGGCATAGCACAAAGTTATAGTATCTGAGCGTTCCGTGTCTGCAGCCAACGATGAATGCTGTCCAGATGTGTGGTCGCCTCTGGAAGGATAGGATATAGATACGGAGATGTACTTCCTTTAATATGTATGATTGGGAGCCAGACCTAGTATTGGTTTATTGTTTAGGGTGCGAACTGAACGCTCTCGAGGTGTCTACGTAAACGTTCTCACGCATGCGCACACACGCATACATATAGCCCAGATATAAATATATACCTAGATGGACACACACACATCAACCTAAGCAGCGTGCAGCCATGAAACCATGCATGGAGATACCGTATCTGCCCTGCCCTACCCTACCTATGGCGCCAGCTACCGATGACGAAACCCCCTGCGCCTTTACCCTGACTACATATAGTAAGCAAACAAGCAAACAAGCAAATAACCTGATCGATGAACGGAATGATAAAGCCATACCCCCTGGGGACACACTCGGCTAAACAACCGAGTGCCTCCCTTTGCTGGGTCGTTTCTGAACCCAGCCATCTCCCATCGGCATGCTCCCCAGCTCGGGAGAGTAGGTCCCGTCGATGTCTTCGTCGGCATAGTCCTCGCTGTAGACGGACTCTGAGTCCGACGAGAGCTCCACGACCTGCGACCCGGGTGGGATGGTGAATGGCTTCGACGGCCTTTCAGGACTCGGTATCCTCCTCCTATAAGCGGGATCAACCAGGACGGGCTGCTTCGGGGGCGGCCGCCTGGATCCAGGAGCGTTGGGAAGGGACAGTCTCCTTATGGGAGGTGGCGATATGGAGTCTAGAGGCCCAAGTGCGAACTGCGTCGAGTCCTCCCGCTTTATTTCGAGACTACTCGTCGGTGGCGGCGGAGGAGACTCGTCGTCACTTAAATCGTCGCTAAACTGTTCGTCCAGCTTGCGCATCGCTTCTTCGTACTTCGCGCTTCGACCGAAACTGGACGTGCTTGGCTTTGATGGGGCAGAAGACAACTGTGCTCTCGAGGGACTCTGCGTACTGTGAGAGGTGACGGCAGTACAAAATATCGAGCTGGATGAGGATGGCAACCTTGAAGTCGGTGTCGCCATAGGGGATCGCCCCGTGCCTTTGTCTTCCCCCATCTTGCCGCTGTGATTAGGTGTCGCTGTTCGATGGGTGGGAACCGGAGTCAGTGAAGTGCGCTCCGACGGGGTGCTGATATGCTCGTGGCCATCATTCCGGTGATCAATGTCATCTGTTGCGTCAAATAGGTCTAAGACGCCATCATCAATACCCATGGCATAGTCGGGTTGTCGACCACTGCGAATACTACTGGCCGATGAGGGAATGGCTGCACGAGGTAGGACGACGTCTGGAGTTCCGGTAACGAAGTCGTTCTCAAAGTCTTCCTCAAGGCGTGGATGGGATGATACGGTTGCAGGTAAAGGCACGGGGCTCGAAGTGTTCGGCTGCGGAGACTCAGTTTGCCTTATGTTAGACGTGCAAGCCCAATTTTGAATAGGCGAATGGCTGCCGATCGCTTGGCTGGTGGTTTCATGAAGTTGTCGAGAGGGACTGCTAATCTGAGAGATGTCGGACATGGCCGAGTCAGTTGTTTGTTGATTTTGCCCGGCTTGATGGGATGTTGAATTACTTGCGGCCTGAACGGAGGGCTCCACACTAGAATCTCCCGGTCTTCTTTCTGATGAGGCGCTTGACTTAGAAACGCCGTTAACAACGTTTCCTTCGTTGGTGGTTGGGATCGAATCAGGTATTATGTTTGGTTCCTGTTGGCTAGACATGATTGGTATGGTCGGTTCCACTTGATTTTCAATACCAATGTGCTTTTCGTCCGTCTCTATGGAAGCAAGACAACTGGAACTAAGACCAAACTCCACAGTCGTATCCAGTGGTTCTTGTAGGATTCTAGGGTCTTGCATTTCAGCCTACAGCAGCTTGTATCAGTATGATGAGTACTCGGATAACGAGAGGAGCTTGGCGACCATGATGCATTTCAAGACGCGATTCTCACTGTCAGCCAAATATAGTAGAGATTGGGGCACATACCCAAGCGACGTTCTGGTATCCGTCTTCCACACCACCATCGTCATGGTTGTCACCAACTTCCTCTTCTTCATCCAAGTCTGGCGCTTCGAACTTATCATATATTCGCTGGCCCGTTATGTGGTCATATCGCTTCTCGTTTCCGTCTAGGTAACGATCTCTTTTGGCTAGACACACATTAAGCGCCGCAGCATCCTCGTCGACCCTGGCCACAATGGCTGTAACCCTGGATAGTTGTGGTTGCCAACTAGTGGCCGAGGAACATGACCACTTTTGCCAGGCAATCACCATACCCACTCGAGCTTCACCAGGTCGCAAAATAGGAAGTACTGAGACATCTGCATAACTCAAAAGTCAATTTACAAAGAAGGGGTCGGTAGTGTCTCCAGGGTCTGTAGTAACAAATGAAAGTCGAGATGCTCTATACTTCTAGATAACTCTGCTCCCTTACTACTTCTGAAAGAGGGAATGAAACATTCTTAGATAAGCATACCTTCGGGCAGAGAGGGTAGATCGTCGAGATCAGTGGTCTGGCTGGTCTCATTTGCTCGATTGTTGCCATGATCACGGTCTCGGCTGTCGATAACATCATCGTAGTTGAGTATGAGATCGTCTCCATCCGTGGCCTCGTCTTGTCCGTCGCCTGTACCATCAAACCCATCGTCTGCCATCTCATAACTATTGTTGCGTTTCCTTTTCTTACCGAGCTGGCTATCGTCATTATAATAGTGTGTCTGATTCCGCTGCGCTCGCTTGCTTTGACCTCCACGTTTATTCCTCTTGAAAAACGAAAGGGCTTGCTGCTGCGGGTCCCATCTTTGCTGAAACGGAAAGGGTGCCGGGCTGAGTTCTATATTGTTATGACAACATTCGACAGCTCGGTAGTTGATCTTGAGCCTCCAAGCATGGAGATCTTCCCCATTGTCAATACTCACATCTTCGTCCGTAGTTGGCCGAGGCCGGGAGCTGACTTGTCGATTTGCCCGAAGTTGAGAATCGGCTTGTAACTTATCACGTAATTTGGCTTCATCTTCTTTATTCTTCGGGTTACGAAGACCTAGAGCACCGAAGACTAAACGGCGGCCGGCCCCGAGGTCAACGCGACGTCGTTTTTGGTTTGGGGACTGATCCTCCTGATCGTCACCCGGATGTCCGCCGGTCTCAATAGCCGCCTGATTCCCGTCATGCCGTGGACTAATGCTCCCTTCCTCGGTGCGCTTTTGTTCAACATGATCTGTCTTTGTGAGACCGTGGTCAAATGTGGTCTCCCCTGACGGCCTAACGTCGATCCCACCTGTTGCGATTGCGTCTAATAGCGCTTTTCGCTTGGCCTCGAAAAGAGCAACCTCGCTATCAGGAGCATGGCCATCTCCGCTCGAGGTGCCCTCTGTCGTGGTATTGTTCTCTTGCATCTCTCGCTTGGCTAGTTTGGCTGCTCTTCGTCGAGCGTTGCGGCGCTTGGTACTTTCCTTTCCAGTCCTGGGAGGGACCGGAATGGGGGCCACATTTGCTTGCCTTGGTTTGGGAGAAGAGGGACGGGTCCGTGGCTTAGTCTGTGTTGTTGCTACTGCCTTGCTAGTTAACGCCTCAATGTTATTGGGCTCATCGTCCGCGTCTTCTTCTGACTCCGAGCTTGAATCGGTTCCTGCGCTTTGGTTATCAGATTCGTTGTCGGTAGCCTCGTCTGAAGATTCGCTGGACTCGTTGCGTTCCTTATCCTTAGTTGCTGGGCCACTGGTCGCTTGGAACGGGTACTCTTCGGGGCCGCTATCGCTCTCGTTGTCACTTGTGTCGCTCTCACCAGCAGGACTTAACCGGAAACGATTAATCTTGTCCGTTGATCTGTTGGGCTCTCCGCTAGAGTCGTCACTACTCTCCGAGCCCGAATCATCAGGGCCCGCCGAACCAGACTGGCTTGATGAATCTTCACCCGAGTCCTCCTCGTTTGCATCAGATTCGCCATTATCCGCACTTGAAGTGTCATCTGAATCAGAGCTACCCCCACTGCTCGAAGTATCACTTGAATCAGAGCTAGTTCCACTGCTCGATGTATCGTCGTCGTCCTCCATCGGCTCTTCTGTAGCAGCCTTGAGAGTTGTCGACGTGGTCTCGCTATTACCATTTATTTTACTACTGCCGAAAGATGTCGAGATCGCCGCCATGTGGCTCAGTCCTGTCCCAGATGTGATGGTACCCGGGGGGAAGCCGGCGTGGTCTAGAAAGCCTGGGGTTAGTGATGTCCTTCAACTAATAAGGGAAATAAAGGTAAATAGGTTCGCCTACCGTACTTCCGCCATAGCGCGTTATTATGTCCCTCATCTTCCTCGTCACTAAGCTCCTCGGTCGGGGGTTGTTCTCTGAACTTTCGCTTCTTCGTCCAAGGCCCACCGGCAACTTCTCGGGTCGACGCCGGGTTGGTCGGTGCTCGGGTTTGCTCTGAATGCGCGCCTCGGTTGCTCGGATTCCCTGGCTTCCATGCGATGACAGCCTCTTGTGATAGTTGGGGGTCAAAACCCCCACACAACAAGTTGTACGCTGTTTTGAGATCGTTGCCGGATCCTGCTAGTATCTTCTCAAATATATTTATCGGGGTCGTCGGGAATGCAGCATGCAAAACAGTCACCTTATCCAGAGTCTCGAGGCTCATCCCGGTCCCCGTCAATGGATTTAGTCCTCGGCCGTTCAAAGTAGCATTTTCGACGGCTAGGTCACATGCTTCTTGGGACAAGTCTTCAGCCTCTTCTTTGTCTCCTTCATTTTCTTCCTCTCTGGTATCTTTTTCCATTTCCTCGTCGCTTTCTTCTTCTACTACTTCCTCTATTTCTTCGGTTTCCGACCCGTTGCTCGAGCTACTTAGCTTAGCATCATCGCTATTGTAATCAGTGTCTTCGGCATCAGAGTCTGTATCCTCAAGGTTACCTGTTACTTGAGCACGAGGCGGTGTGTGCCCGTCTCCGCGCGGCTCGCCATTGGTAAGTAGGAGGACAGGCGAGTCGCTTTCCGATCCAATGCCTCGGTCGAGGTCATCACTATCCCGCTGTGTATACATGATTCTAGCTCGCTTCTGTGGGGGAATGTGTATAGGCGGCCGGCCGGCAGGTGTTCTGAGATTCGGACGGCCGAAGGGAACTCCATCAATCAAGTGCCTCCCGTCGGAAGAGATCTGTAGGCGGCCGCTGATGCGCCGGCGGCGGTGGTCGTCCCGGTCGAGAGCCCGGATGCTGTGACAGTCAGCGCCGGAGACTCACGACGGAATGGCTGGGATGAGGCACTCACAAGACTCGGTCATCGGGCTTCAGCACGCTGCGGACCAGCTGGTAGTGCAGGCATTCGAAGTCGGTGCCGTCGGCGTCGTGTAGCTCGACCACATAGTCCTCGAGACCCCAGTGCTCACTCTCCAGCGGCACGTGGTCGTTGAGTTGTTCGAGCAGCTTCGATACGGTCGGGTCGCTGTCGAGCTTGACATGCCACATGAGCCGGAGTTCGGGGAGGCCATGGCGACGCACGACGAGCCGCAGACGCATGTCTTGGTCAGCCATGTTGGGGGATATGTTGGGGCGTCACGTCATGAACTAAAATTGGAAAAGCGTTTAAAAAACAGCGACTGCACGAAGCCGGCCTGGAGGGAAGAGGAATTCGGCGCTAGTGAATGGGCGATGAACGGAGGTCAGGCGCAAATTGCAATAATCGATTAAATCCAGGCGTGGTAGTTGAGAAAGTGAGGGGCGAGGGAAAAAGAGCGGGAGTAAGTGCAGATTAAAAAGCAAATTAGAAATTTCAACAACGGCCTTTGGGTATCAAAATTGGTAATAGAGTTCCATATCGTCGCGCAGCTACGAAGTGTGAAAGTAGGTACTACGATGCAGGTAGGCACGCGTCAGAAAGTAGAACGCCGATATGATCCTTATCGATTCCAACATTTGAGTGAACCGTGAGCTGAGGTGGGTAGGGTACCTACAGTAAGGCAGCTGTAAGTTGAGGCACATCGGCTGGGTGGGTAGTGCATGCATTAAGCTTTTTGGGCACTGCACTGTTGTGGAGCATCCCCCCAACGTAGGTACTGTACAGTGACATGCATACATGTAGGAGTTCGGCAGTTGCAGTGTGTAAACTACTCTTGAGGAAGGTGTGGGACACAGACAGTATTTAGCTTGATCCTCTACGGTCGTCTGGCCATCCTTTCTAATACATCAACATCATCCACCACATCCTCTTTTTGTAGGTACTAACCGACTCGTGAGGGTTTGTACGTACGGTGTCCCGGGACATGACCACACGGGCCGTAGAATGCGGGGCCGTCTTTGTAAAGATGAAAGGAAGCTGGGGGAGATATTCGAACACATATGTACAGGCATGAGCTTCGCTTATTATTCTGCCCTGTGGATTTGGGCTGTTATGGCTGATGTGTCTCTCATATTAGAGTACCTACCTAGTAGTACAGTATAGAAAGATGCTTGGAGCAGGCAGTCACTACATGGTAACATGTATAGGTGGATGAAGGATATATGATGATATAATAAGCTGTCTCGAGTCTGTGTTGATGTTGGATCTCCAAGGTAGGCTAGAGGTCTAAACAAAGCGCCGCCCCGGTATCAATGCAACAAACTCTTTAGATTTTTCCTCTGCTTAAGCTCCTTGGAGATGGACCTACCCAATGCCGAAAACGCCGCCCTATGCCGAACTCGCCCCCACGTAGAGAATGCGTGAGGAGTATATGTTCATGTCTAAAATGTATGCGTATGTGTATATACATGTCTACGCCGATAACTTTTGTAGTCTTGTTCAGGAACGGAGGCTTCCCAAATCCATGTCTAGCATATGGCCCATCTTTTCGATCTAAACACGAGCAGTATTGTTAGCGTACCGAGGCCACCATGTCTTAGATAGGCGAAGCGAATGAAGGGAAGGGAAATAAAAGAGATAACGGTTAGGGGACTCACCTTAGTCTTTAAATAACCCTCCACCTCGCGACTTCGGAAACCACCCTTCCCTTTCCAGCTCAGCGGCACCATAGCCACGCGCTCCGTCACCCGGATCTCTCGGTTGGGGCCTTCGACCGCCCGGATCTTGTCGGGGTTGTTGGTCAGCAGCCTGACCTCGCGCTGGCCCAGGTCGAGGAGCATGGCTGTCGCGAGGCCGTAGCTGCGGGCGTCCGCCGGGTGTCGCAGCAACAGATTTGCCTCGACCGTGTCCGAGCCTAAGTCCTGGAGGTTGTACGCCTTGAGCTTCTCCCCGAGGCCGATGCCCCGGCCCTCCTGGCGCAAATAGATGATGATGCCCCCTTGCTCCGCGCTCGGGAGAGACATGAGCCGGGCCGCTTCGTCCAGCTGCTCTCCGCAGTCACATCGCGCCGACCACGCCGTCTCGCCTGTGTAACACTCCGAATGTATGCGTACCAGGGGAGGGTCACTCTCGCCCGGGGTGTCGCCGGCCGAGTCGGAATCGGCGGGCGTGGCCGGGCCTACCATGCCGCTTCGCGTCCTGCCCGGGTACAGACGTCCGGTGTAGGCGCCTCGGACCATCCGATCCATCTCCGTTTCCCCCTCCCTGGGCGTGTCCAGCGACGTGCTCCGGATGTGCGACCCGAACACAATGGCCAGGTGCTCCTTCTGGTCGACGTTGTTGGTGTACAGATGCAAGAACATCTCGGTACCGCCCGTGGTGGGGATCCGCGCGCGGACGATGCACTGCACCTCGGGCAGTGTCTCGAGGAGGCGGGGCTTCTTGGTGCCGCAGCCGCCGGACGGGAGAGACGAGTCGACCGGCATGCCGCGGGGCTGCTCGCCGCGTGGCGTCGTAGTGCCAGGCGTGGCAGGCGGCGTGAAGGCTGGCGATAGGAGGGACGGGGGCGGGAGGGGGTCTTGACTGGAGGCAATCATGTCGAGTGTCGCCGTCGGCACTCCGAGGCTACGGGATGAAGATGGCTCCGCAGGGGGCGAGAGGGAGAAGTTGACCGCCTCGCCATGCTGGGCGTTCTCGCCGTCTGGCAAGCGGGAGATATCGGGAACCGGTCGCGACCGCGGGGAATAGAAGGAGGGGAGGTCGGCCGTCTCTTTTTGCCACGGGTTGTCGACTCCCGCTCCCCTCGCCCTGCTTCTATCGTCGAGATTGGGCATTGCGCCGGCGAAACGAGAACAGGCCGTCCAGTTCAGACACTGCGCGGTGTGAGCTTGCAGTGCGATGCGGGGATCTCAAGGCGTTGGCCGCAGAGGTTAGACTGGTCGCAGATGCCGAGGTCGGGGATTGGGTACGGTATGCGGGTTGAAATGCGGCAAAGAGGTAAGAGACACTACCTACTTAGGCAGTAGAGATAAATACAACCACTCGGGCTTGCGCGGTACTGTGGGTAATGAAATGTCCAGATATCTATATGGTCGCAACCTGAAGTGAATGGTTCAAAGGGGCACTGGACACAAGATAGAATCTGTCTTATGGAGGGATTGATCGGAGTTGCGAGGATGCCGCAGGGACCTCTTACATTTCCTCGGGTATCCTAACGGTTTTAGATGCCGGCAAAGGGGTCTCGGGTTGCCGTTCTATTATAGTGTCATCCGGACTCAATTATTATTAATGAGTAAGCTGGCCCTGTCATCCAAATCGTCCGTCCAGACCGGCGCCAGAAGGTGGGGCACCAGTACGGGGTGACGGGCACGTTCTTAGTCATGCAGATGCATTCTATTGCCCTGGCTGACAGGTATGGCCTGTCCCTCTCGCTGTCCCTAACCGTGCCTTCCAGCTGTCAATCCTGTAAACTACGTGGTGTCGTACCTATGTAGCGCAACCACTGACTTGGTGACCGCTGAACACATGTACCCACGCAACAGTAGCAGGTACATATCTCGCTGCTGGCTTGAGCATCACATCGTGTGTCTCTGTCCTTTGTACGTGCTGTTTCCCAGTTCCAATTAAACTTTGAAAGCAGCAGATCGTTGCATCCAAATCAGATATTTCCTATATTTGCCCTACGTTAGCATAAACTCAAACTCAACCCACTGTAACCCACACTCACTCTTCCATGTTTTTGGGAAGCACTTCAATAGTACCCACGGCTATAATTCGGTGTACTCGTAAGATGCGCTGCTTACCTGCATATCTTGTCCACGCATCTCATCTGCCACTCTCTAGAATGGTAGAAAGTGAGCCCCCTGGGATCATGGCGGGATATCCGATCCTCGGTGGCCTTCGGCGTTCACGCGCCGAGTGCTCTCCCGGCATGCACTCACTCTCTTCAGCGAGCCTCCCTTGCCTCTGCTTCATCGCTTGGAGCGCCTCGTCTGCATCTTCTTTATCCATGCCATGAAAAGGCCCCCTTCGCCAATTGATCGATCTGGTAAATAGCAATCCGAACCGTCTTCCATCGTCGCATATTGAACACGGAAGCGTGAGGGCTTCTTCAGTGAAGTCGTTTCACGCATCGCGAGCATTGGCCTGCTTCTTGACGGCGGCGGTAACATGCGATTCCAGTGGTACCCTACCCTCAAGAGTTGACCGAATTCAGTGAGGCTCAAACAACCCCCAGGAGCGTATAGAAGCCTACGTGTGCGACCAATCACCACAGAAGACATCCCCACCGAAGCAATAAGCCACCCACTATGGCCTGATAAGTGCGGTGATGTATGCATCCTCTCACGCATGACGGCCACCGCCCCATTAGCAAGCACAAAACCACCAATTAGACCATTCAATCTTCTCGCTGTACAGCGGTTCAGTGGTGGCTGTGTGCTATTTGAAAACTGTTGTGCGATTTGGGGCATGCCTGGTTGCCTAGCTATTATCTCTATATTGAACATCGCCCCAAAGACACGCCTGGAACATTTTATATCTATGGCATAGGAAGAAGCCCGTGGTTAACTCCTGTGTATCTCGCCGCTCAATTCCTTGTTGGTGATTATCAGGCGCGTGAGCGCGGTTGCCTATCAGCAAATGAGTCGACTGGATGCGATACAGCAGCACATGGCTCCGGCGACTACTCAACAACAGATGCCTTCTCGGCCAGAGGAATCGACTCCCACACCCGGATCGCCGATCACATCTGAGAATCCAGACACCCATCCTCTGCCTAGTCGAGCTACTCCGTTTCAGGTCTCTGAATCTGAGATAGTAAGGGCGTGGTTTGATAGCCTAAGACGTGCAGTCAGCGCAAGACGTGCTGTTTCATCAGAACAGAATTCGTTTTGGCACAAAGCATTCCCTAGGATTGCTAACACTTGCGGTGTAATCGGATTTCTTCTTGCCGTGATATTTGGGGTTACCCAATGGCTGGCTCAAGATAAAAGCATCGCAATTGCTAAGGAATCTGAGCTAGTAACGCTAGCTCTTTCGTGTAGCGATAAGGTACGAACCTACGCCCAAGGTTGTTCATCTTGAAGACAACTTAATCAGTTGGCTGAATTCTAGGAAATCAAGAACACATCAATTTGTCAACAATTTCTGGAGAAATATCCCGATGGTCCAGGGATCTCACGCCGTGAGGTCGTCTCTGCGGATGTTTTCCGCCATCGCGATTTTAAAGGAGTAGAGTCTGTGCCTATTACTCTCGAGGACATCGCCGTCTACTTAGCCATGATGGATCGGTTCCTTCAAAAACAAAACAGCCGCTTCCAGTCGGTTCTCGAAACCAGTGATGTGCTACTATTACCGGCTCAAATAGAAGATATAGTCGGGAGCGAAAAATTCTTCTTGCAGAATAGCGCAACGTTGAAAACAGCCTTGACCAGCCAACAAGCGGACAATGCCAGCTCCAGTCCCGCAACTACTAGTTTTACGTCTTTACTGCCAGTGGTTGTGACCGTCGTGTTCCTTTTGGCCGGGGTTATTTCGATACTAAAAACAGAGACTGGGCTTGTTTTTTTGCTGGGGTTATTGGTCTGCGTAGTCGACCCTATGATGTGCCGGGCACGGTTGAAATTGGAAAGGTTGGAGAACTGGGTCTTCGAACTTTTGACGGTGGGGGTTGTAACGATTATATGTTTTTTGATTACGGATTAATAAGATGACCATCGTACCGATAAGCCGCTACGCACCACACGCGTAGCTATTCGGAGGTGCTGGTGTCTCGTATGCAACATCATTTTATTCTTCCAGAACTGCTGCAAAGCTAGTAGGGGCGGAAATCATACCTATATGTCGACGTTATGAAGCCATGTTGCTATGTGGGACTTTCGATGACTACTTCTGGTAACCGGTATACTTAGGCTTGATTCGGTTGAGATAGGTAGTCAAATTCAAGTTCCCTTTTGTCGGCCGAGATACCTTATACGAACCACCTCAGCTAATCATGTCTAGTCTAATTATCAGTACCCCTCACCTAACACTTTATCTCACCAATAGCCCGAAAGGGCGCCTTTTGGGAAGAGCTGGCCATCCAGGAGTCACGGTGCTGAAATACGGTTGGAACTCTACCTCGTCAAGATAACGAACGCAATAGCGATTGCAAACCGCGATCGTTCCCTCAGGAACTGCATTCGAGGTTCGGGGTTCTGCGGCAGCTGCACTTTTCAGCCTTCCGGCTTGGTATGGCCCACGTGATCGATGAACTTGTTGAACAGAACTTGCTCCTAGGCAATCGGCTGAGATAATTTCATGTCACAAAGCTGGATGGTAGATTCAAGATAATTGCTAAGATGGGCTTGGGCCCTAGCTTCACTGTTCGGCTGGCAGAAAATCTCAAGTTGTAAGTTGTCTCTCGTTCGATCTGCCTGTCCGGTACTTGGCCTGACATTCGTGTTAGTAGAAAATGGCGGAAGTCGTTGGTGCCCCATTTCATCAGCATCAAAACCGCGGCGCTTGATATGGATGCATCTAGAGAGACGACGAATTCAAAACTTATCATCGCCGCCAAGCCGTCACACGAAGGTCTCTCATTTATCCGAACCCCTGTCGATGAGATCAAGTTGAAGGGACCAGATGAGACGCACTCATGTCTTGTTTATGAACTAATGAGAGAGAGAGAGAGACCCTTTTCCAGCTTTAGCACGGGCTGCGGCAACAAAGGTTGGCACCACCCTTTGTTGTGATTATGAGCGATAAATAGATATAGTGTAATATATTATTGAGGAACAAATCTAAGTATAGTATAATGAGGTAGTACTTTATATTATATAGGTAGGTATATGTAGGGCGAAGTACCTAGCTACTAGATTTACTAGCCCTTTAATTTTAATACTCTTACTCGAACTATATATATTTGCTTAAAGCTATCGTAAGCTTTTTTTTCTAACTATTCCTTACTATGCTTAAAGTAGTATATAATCCTTAAAACGTATATTTTTAAATTTTTAATAAAGTAAGTTTTTTTAACTTTGTTTATTTTATTAATTTTAATAAAAAATTCAATAAATATTTATTTTTACTTTAAATTTTTATATTTATATTATATTAAACTTATATAAAAGTTAAATTTTTTTTTCTTAAAGTATTTAATAAATATTTGTTGTTTGCTAAAAAATATTAATTTTTACTTTTTAAATTTAAATACTTTTATAAAATTATAGTTTTAAATTAATATATATTTTTATTTTTATTTTTTAGCTTTAATAATAGCTATAAAAAATATATACTAGTACTTTATTTTTTATTATTGTTTTATTTAACATACTAAAAACTTTAATTATAAAGTAATGTTTATTAATATTAAAAAGTTTAATAAAATAGCTAAAATATTTTTATATTTAAGCGTTTAATATATAGTTTTATTTAATTTATTTAATTTTATTTATTATAAAAAAATATAAATTAAAAATAAATATAAAGAAATACTTTTTGTTTATTTTTTAATATTAAATACTTTAAAAATATTAAAAACTTGTTTATATTATTAAATTATTATAAATATATTTTAACTTTAAAGCTTAACGTTTTTAAAGCCGTTAAAAGTTTAATAAAATTAAAAAAGTATTTTATTATAATATTAATAAATATAAATTTACAAAAGTTTAATAATTTAGTTTGCTATAAATATTTATAAATAATATTTTAAAACAAAGTTTTAGTACTAAAAAAAGTTTTTTATAAAATAATTGTTTATAAAATATTTAAAAATATATATTATTTAATAGTATTAGCTAATAATATTATAAATTATATTGTTAAATTTATAAAAACTAAACAAGTTTAATAATATATAAATAAATAATATATTTTAAAAAGTTATATAGTTAAATTATAACGCTAGTAAACTTTTTAAAATAAAGCGTTATAAAAAATAAAAGCCTTATATAAAATAGTTATAAGCTTTTTTAAAATATTATATATATAATAGTTAAAAATAAATATTTTATAAAATATAACTTAGCTAATTTTTTTTATTTACTTTATTAGCAAAAATTTAAAATATTTTAAAAAGTAACAAATTTATTTTATAATAGTAGTTTAATAAGCTTATTAACTATTTATTTAGCTATTAAAATTTATTAAAAATTTACGTTTTTTTATAGTAATATTTTTTATAAAAAGCTTACTATATTAAAACATATTTTATTTTACTATAAAACTAAGGATTTTTTGCTATAACAATAGTTTTTTAATTATTTTTAAATATAATTATAGTAAATATATATTTTTTAATAACGTTTAGTTTAAAAAGTAGCTATTAAAACTAAACAATTTTTTTAGTAGCTTATATTTAACTTATAAGTTTTAATTTATAAAATAATAAAACAATATTTTATTATTTTTTAAAGCTTTAGCTAATAGTACCGCTATTTATATTAAATATATATTTTATAATAAAATATTTAGTTTAAGTATAATTAGTTTAATTAACGTTAGTTTAGCTTATAAAGTTTTATAATTTTTTTTAATAATATAGTTTTAAGTCGATAATACTATATAAATATTATAGTATTTTTTTAATTTTTTTAAAATATATTAATATAAAGTTTTTTATATATTTGTTTAAATAAAAAATAAAATAAGCTATATAAAGTTTAGTACTAAGTATAGTATATATTAAATAATTTATAGCTTTTACGTACTATTAAATATTTTTTTTGTTAGCTTTATAGTTTTTAGCTAGTTTTAAAATTTTATTTATATTTATAAATATAGCTATTATATATATTTTTTACTAATTTAATTTTTAATTAAAATAAATATTTTTATTTTTTTAGTTTTAAATAATAACTATACTTAAGTAATAAAAGCATAGTTTTAAGTTTTATATTTTAAAATATTTTAATAAAGCGTTTTTAATTTTGTAAATTTTATATTTAAAAAGTTTTACTATAAATAAATTATTAATATATATAATAATATAAATATATTTTTTTATAAATACGTTAATATTTAAGTTTAATAGTTTAAATTTTAAAGTTTTAAAAAAATTAGCTAAAGTTTAATATTATATTTTTAAGGCCTATTTTAAACTATAAAAAGCTTTATTTAGCTTATAAATTTTATTTGTTTTATTTTTAAACTTAAATAGTTATTAAATATAAACGTTTTTTTAAATTTTTTTTATATAAAAAAGCGGTTTTAACGTTTATTTGTTTAATTTTAAAATTTAAAGTAACTATTAAAACAAAAATAAGTTTATAGCTTATAAGCTTAATTATTAATAGGTGCTCTTATAGGTATAGGTAGAATTGAATAAAATAAAAAGGATGCTAAAGGAAAGCTCCTTTTTTAAGTCTACAAAAATAGAGTATTAATACAAGGTTCTGTGCGCCCGGTGCCAGCCGCAAGCGGCTGTTGGATTTGGGGCTATCGCCACTGGGAAAATGGAGCTTCTCGCGTACCCCTGGTAGGTGTCAGATTTGTGATGTGTGATAGAGCGTGTCCTTGCTCTGTCTATTGCTCGCGCTACTGTGTTTCTATGAGGCTTTTATTGTACAGAGAGTTTCATGTGGAGCTTATGAGCCACCTACTCCAGCCACCACACTACGCCACTTAGCTTATATAATCAATTGAGCGATCTCCTCAATTGTGCGGGAGAAGCGCGTAGTGCGCTGCCAAATCCAACAGTAGGGGGTGTCACACGTGACTAATCAGGATCATGGTGGAACCATTAAATACACACCTATTTTGTATGAGGGATTAATGTAGATCTAATGCTACAATACACACACGTTTGAGAGCGCCTGTCACAGCCGTTGGCAAGCTCTACACCCAAGCGCAAAATCTGACAGCGGCTGGCGCGGGTTGCCCAGATGGCTGTCCAGGTGTCCACTAGGCAACGCGGCTGCGGCCGCAGCCGCAGCCGCAGCCTGTCTCCTACCCCTTGTCAATCCGTATCAATTATTAAAATAAACGTTTTATTATAGTTTTTTTTTAAAATTTATTTAAAACTATATATAATTTAGCAAGCTTTATATTTAATAACTTTATTATTTAAACCTATTTTAATTTTATAAATTTATTTTTTAAATATAAAATTTTTTTTAATAAATAGCTTATATAAAGTTTAAATACAGTTATTTATTAATAATTAATATTTTATTTTTATAGCTTTATTTTATTTTATTTATTTAATATTATATTTAGCTTGCTTATAGCTTTTAAGTTTTATTTTAGTTGTTAATAAAATAAAATAAAATATAATAATTATTAATTTAAACGTTAATATAAAAGCTTATAGCCCGTAATAAAGTTAATTTAGTTTTTAAACTTTAATTTATAAGTTATAGTAGTTTTTTAAAACTTTTAATATTAAACTTTTAAGTTTTAAATATAGTTGTTTTAAAAATTGTTAATTTTTAGTAGTATTTTAAGTTTTTTAATATTTTTAAAAATATTAACAACTTTTAAAGCTGTAGTAATAATAGCCTTTTTAATATATTCTATTAAGCTAGCAATATATATAGCTTAAATAGCTTTATTAATAGTAAATTAAAAGTTATTTTATTTTATAAAGTATTTTTTTAATTTTCTTTTTAGTTTATTTATATTTTTATTTGCTAATAAATAATAAAAATTTTAAATGTTTTTTTAAAAACTTTTTAATATTTTTAGTTAAAAAGTATATATATTTTTTTATAAAAACAATATTATAAGTTTTAATAACTATATAGTTATTTAACCTATATATAATAAAGTTATATGTTTTATTTTTATTATATTTAATTATTTAATATTAAATTAGCTTTAATTTTAATATATTTAGCTTGTTTAAAAAATTATATTTGCTTAATAAACTTAAAATTATTATATTATTATAGTTTAGTTTTTTTTTATACTATTTTTTATATAAAATTGGTTTTTTTTAAACTATTGTTTATTTTTAATATAAAGAATTATTTTAATAAATATAAGCTAATATTTTAATAAAATTATATTTTTTTTTAGTTATAGCTAGTATATTTTATACTATATTTTTTATAGTACGTATTATTTTTTTAGCCTTTTTATTTTATTAATATTATTTTATAACTAAATATTTAATAATAATATTTTTATAAATATAAAAACTATAAATTTTTTGTTTAAATATAATTTAAGTTTATTTAAAATAAAAAAACAATTATGTTTTTTAAGTTTTTTTTATTTTTATAAAAAGTTTTTAAACTTTAAAAACTATTTTTTTAAACGTTATATTAAAATAGTTTATATTTTGCCGGTATAATTATATATTATAACTATTTAACTTATAAATTTATTATAACTTTTTAATATATTATTATATATATTAGCTTTATTTAAATATAAAAACTTTATAAAATAAGTTTTTTTAAATAGTTTATTTTTATAAAGTTTAGCTTATAGCTTACTATTAATATAAGCTTTATAAAAACAATATTTAGTTTAAAATATAATATTTTCATTTATTATTATTAAACTTTATATTTTTTTTACTAGCGTATTTAAGTTTTTTATACTATATTTTTAAAATAAAACTAATAAAATAAAATTAAAACATAATATTAAAAGCCGTTATTTAAAATATTTTATTAAGCTGTTTAACTATATATAGTTTAGCTATTTTATAAGCTTTGAAAAAAATTCGTTTATTTATAGCTTTTTAAGCCTTATTATAATAAAATAAAAATTTAGCTTTTTTTTTTACGAGTTAAAATGTTAAAATAAAGTTAACGCTTAGCTTAAAGCAATAAATAATATTATAAATAGTTATTATTTTAGTTTGTTTATTAACTATAGCTAACAATTTAATTATATTTTTTTAAAGTTATTATTGTTTTATTGATTTTATAAACTAAGAGTTTATTATATTTTATTAATTTAATAAAAAATAATTTATTTTAATAGTTAATTTAGCTATAGCTATTATTTAATACTATAAAAAAATATATTTTACAAAATTTTTAACTTTTTTATTTAGTATGTTTAAAAAGCTTAGCTTAATTAAAGCTTTTTTAACGTTAAATTTTATAAAAATTATAGCTATTAAGCTTTATAGCGTAAATATAACTATTAAAAGTTAGCTATAAAAGCGTTTAAAGCTACTAAATATTTTGTTAAAAATACTAGGTTTTTATTTAAGTGCTTTTTTCTTTAAATTTAGGTTATTTTTAATAGCTAAAAATACTAAATTTAAAAAATTTAATAAAATATTAATAATTATTAAAGCAAATATATTTATATTATTACTAGTTTTTTTTATATTTTTTTTTATATTTTAAAATTTTTAATTTACTATAGCTTTTTTAAAATATTTATAATAATATTTAAACTTAAAATAAAAATAAAACTCGCAGTTTTTAGTTTTATAAAGCTTATATTTTAGCCCTATTTTTTTATTATTATTAAAGTTTTTATTTTATTTTTTACTATTACTTTTATTATTATTGTTATTTTTATTATAATTATAATTAGCAAATAGTATAGCTTTTATAATATTTTAAGCAGCTATTTTTTTCGTTTGCTTTTTTTGTTAAGCGTTTATTAAAGTTATTTAAAAATTAATACTTTTATAAAGTTTCCTGCTAGTAATTTTTTTATAGTAATAATATAATTTGTTTAAAAAAATATTAATATAAATATTAAATATTTATTTTTAAAAGCTTAAAAAATTTTAATTATTAAAAATAGGTTTTTTAAAAAGCAGCTTTTGTTTAACTTTTTAAAATTTATATAAATAAATTAAAGTTTAGTAATAAATACTATAACTAAGCTTTTAGTGCTAAAAATAATATTTTTTTATTTATAAAATAAGTTTTAAAAATTAAAGCTATTAATAGGTTTAACTTTTTTTTTAAATAAGTTTTATATTATAAATATTATAAATATTTTATTTTTTAATTTTAAAATTTTTTTATATTTTATTAAAATATTTTGGACGTTTTTTTATATTAGCTATAAATATAGCCTAATACTTTTTATTAAACAATTTTTTAAGCTTTTTATACTTTATAAAAATTTGTTTTAATAAATAGTGTCACAGACCCACACCGGTCTATGTGGCTAGGGTGTGTGGCTAGGTGTGCAGGTAGGCTAGTGGCTATAGCTATAGCTTTATTTACTAGCACAACTAGGCTGTGGTAAATACCTTCGCCTATACACAAATATATATATATTTAGCTACGCCTACTTGTATTTTATATTTTTTTTTCTTTTTTTTTTTAAATAAAATATTAGTTTTTAATACTAAATAAATTAGGGATATATATTTTTTGCTTATATTATATTTATTATAATATTTTATTTTATTTTATTAAAAAGTTTAAAAAAATAATAAACTTTTTAAACCGAAAAAATTAATATAGTTAAATATAGCTAACTATAATATAAAATGCTATAAAAAAACCTTAGTTTAAGCTTATATAAATACTATATAATTAAAATAACTAGCGTTACAAGCTATAGTTTAATTTAAAAACAAAAATATAATTAAATAAAAATTTAAGTTTATTTTTTGTTTTTTTGCTAAAAAAACAGCTAAAAAAAAAGCTAAAAAAACTAAAACTATCGGTTATAAAAAAAAAAAAAAAACTTATAACGCTAACAAATAAATAAATGTTAATAAAAGCTTATAGCTTTATATAACGTTAAAATAATATTAAAAATATATTAAGTTAATTATTATTTATTAAGTTTATATTAAAAGCGCTAGTAAAATTATTTAGGATTTTTAGTACTAAATAAACTAATTTATAAAATATTTTATTATAAAAAAAAAACTAGCAGTTTTTTTTGCTGCTTTTATTTCTGCTAATAAAATTATATAGCTTACGTTTAATAGTGTAATATTTATAATATAGTTTGCTATAATATTTAAAAAAAATCCGGCAGCTATATATTAAAAGTTTAAAAAATTTTTTTTTTTAATTTTAAGATTTTAAAATTTAATTTAAAATTTTTATAATATTATTTTTAATATAAATTTAATTAAAACTAATATATAAATATATATAAAAGCTATAAAATAATATATTAATAATTTAAAAGCGGATATTTTTTATAAAAAAGCTAACATTTAAAATATTACAGTAAACAAAGTTTAAAATATATAAAATAAAAAAGTTTAAAAACTTAAAATATTAAACAAAAAACTAAAAAATAAGTTATTTAAACTTATTAAACAATTTAATACTGCTAAAATATTTAAAGCAAATAAAAAAACAACCTATTTAATAATATTTATATTAATTTTATTTAGTATAGCAAAAAATCGCTATTATTAAAAAAATATTTTTATTTTTAAAGTTACCGAAAAAAACAGCAAAAAATTAGTTAAAACAAAATATTTATTTATTTTTATTAATAATTAACTTATTAATAATAAAGTAAATATATAATTTAAGTATTAGTTTATATTTTTAAAATTTAAGCTAGCTAAAAACGTAAACTATTATAATAATAATAAATAAAAAATTATATATATTATTTTTTAAATAAAAAAATTAATATTTAAAAACTTTATTAATTTTATTATTAATAAATATAATAAACTTATTTTTAAAACTAGTTAAAAAATATTAAATTATTTATATATATAATATTATAACTTTTATAAATATAAAATTATACGAAATAAATATAAATATTTAAAAATAAAAACTAGCAATATTTTTTAAGCGTTTAATATTAAATTTATATAATAAACTAGCTAAGCTTACATTAGTTCTGCTAACTATAAAAAAAATATATATAATATATTACTTAAACAATTAAACAAAATTTATATAAAAAAAGCACTAAATATCAAGGTTATTTTCGCTGTATATTATAACTATATTTAAATATAAAATTACTAGTAGCGTAAAAACTTTTTAGTAGTAAAAATATAAAAAAATAAAAATAAAAAAAACGGAAATATTAATAAAAATAGTTATATAATTATAAAATAAAAAACTAATATTAATATAAATATAAATATTTTACGATCGTAAAACTTTAACTATAATAATATATATTTTAAACATTATAATATTGTTTTAATAAAAACTGCTAATAATAGTTATAAAGTATATATTAAACTTACTTTCGATTAAATAAAAATATTAATAGCTAAAAAATAATGTTTTATTTATTATAAGCTTAAACATTATAGTTTTAACTATTTTTAAAAAAAAAATTTCGATTGTATAAACGTTATTTAAGTTAATAAAATTATAACTAAAGTTATAGGTAAAAATTACGTTAAAACGTTAAAAAATAACTTTTAAAACAACTAAACTTTTTTTTTAAAGTAGTAAAAATATTAGCATTAAGCTTTAAACAATATAAAAAAATATTATTTAATTTTTTTAAAAAACTTTTAAAAAAAACCCCTTTTTTATAAATTATACAGTAGCAAATAATAAATTTATATTAACTATGAAATTATTACTAAATATAAAAGCAAATATATACTTTTTTATTAGTATAAATTTTGCTTTATAAATAATATAATATTTAAAACTAAAATAATTAATAAAATTTAAACCTAATATAGTTGCTAGTTATAATAATAAAATAACTTAATTAATAAATATAGCTTTAAAAATATATTTCTAGGTATAAAAGCGTATA
>MU383114.1:366487-430591 GCA_022495125.1 Xylaria acuta | reverse complement strand
TTTTAAAAACATATAAAATTAATTTTATATATTATAATTATAATTAAACTAAACGTTGCTTACGTAGTAATATAACTATTAAAATATTTTATTAATTTTAGTTTAAAATATATAGCTATAACAAATTAAATAATTAAATATTTTTACTATATAAAATATTTAAAAATTATTTACGGATAAACTAAACAAAATATATAAGTTTTTTTAATAATTAAAAATATATTTTTTAGCAATAATAAAAAAACTAAAAAATTATTTTATAAATATATTATTTTTTTTTTAAAATATAATTATTTAAAAAACTATAAAATAAAATATAATATTTATATTTATTATTAAAGCTAAAATTAATATATTAAGCTTTACTAGTATAAAAATAATTGTTTTAAAAAAACTTTTTAAAAATATAAATTTAAAGCTCGGTTAAAAATAAATCATTTATTTAATAATAATAAAAAATAATAAAATTAATATTTAACTACGTTATATAAATATTTAAAATATATAAGTTAAATAAAAATATTATAAAAACTTTTTTAAAATAGTTTATTTGCTTATTAATTAAATATTAATAAATAAATTTATTAAAAACTTTTTAAAAGTTTAATATAAATATTTTTATATATTTATTAATTTATAAAATATATATTATTTAATATATAAATAATTATATAAAAATAAAAAAATAAAATAAAACTTATATTTAAGCTAAAAAACTTTTATTTAAACTAACGCTAAATAATTTTAAAAATTATAAGCCGAAATTTTAATAAAACTAAACTAAAAAGCTAAAAAATTTTTAGTAAATTTTAAATTGTTACGTAAGCAGCGTTATATATTTCAAAAACAAAAATAAAAATAAAAATAATAGTAAGTATAGCAGCAAAAGCAAGTGTAAGCATAAGCGTAAAAATAAACGTAAAAAAAGTAACAATAGCAAATTTTATTAGAAAAATTTCTAGCAATATTTAATAAATTAAACATAAATAAATTATTTTTTACTATTTATTAAAATATTATTTTTAAAAACAGCAACTAAACGTACTATTATAAAAATAATATATAATAAGCTAAACGTTTAAGTTAATATAAACTTAATAAATTAATAAAAAGCAGTAAAATTATTTATAAAAGTTTATAAAAATAACCGAAGTTATATTTATAGTATTTTTAGCTGCTTAAAGCTTTATTATAGTAAACGTTTAAAAAGCTACTTAAAAAAGCTAACGTAAAATAAGCAGCATATAAAATAAAGCAGCAAACGTTTTTTATACGTAAACAATAATAACAGCAGTAAAAAATAGCAAAACTAGCCGAAAATAATAAAGTAACAAACATACTATTAATAAAACTAGCAGCAGCTAAAACAATTACTATAATAAAAATAGCGCTACAAGCGTTAACAACAATAATATTAACAGTAGCAATATTAGTAGCAGTAGTAGCAGCAAAAATAGCGCGTTAAAAGCTATTTATATAATTAACGCTAATTTTATATATATATTTTTAAAACATTTATAAAAAGCTTAAAAATAAATTAAAAATAGTAAAAGCTAATATATTATTTATAATATTATTTATATAGGTTAATATATATAAACTATTAGTTTATTATTTTTTAAGCTAAATTAAGCGGTAAAACTACGCTAAAAAGTACCGGAAAAAAAATAACTTATATAAAAGCAAACTTTTTAATTTTTTTGCTAAAAGCGTAAAAAAGTTAGCTTATATTTAATAGCAAGTAATAAAATTATTTTAAATTATTTATAAAAAACGCGTTTATAAAGGCTAAAAAAAAAAAAAAAAAAGCTACTAAGTTAAAAAAATAAGCTATATAGCTATTTATAATTATAATAAATAACTATAGCTATTTTTTAAAAATAAATAAATATTTATATAATTATTTTAATAACTATTTTTTTATAGCGCTAACTATATTTATAATAATAAGTAAACTTATACTTAAAAATTATAAAAATATAAATATATAACTTTTATTATATATAAAAAATATACTATAAAAAAAATATATTATTTTTTATAATTATTATATTCGTTAATTATTTTATTTGTTTATTTTATTTTATTTAGCTTTAAAACTTTAAATAGTTTTAAAACTAAGGAATATATTATAAATAAATAGGTTTATATAAACTTTTATATTATATAAAGCGGATTAACTTTATTTTAAATAATTATATATATAAATAGCTATACTAAAAACTTTTTTTTAGTAATTTAAACCTAAATAGTTAAATTTTTTAAATATATATTTAGTAATTGTTTTTAAAGAGTGCACTTATTTACTTCCTATATATAATCGCTACCCCACATATCCGCAAGAGGTGTTTATGATAATTATGTTTATTAGTGTCTAGTGCTGGTGTATTCGTAAGTTTTTGCCCCCAACATATTAAATCCACTGATCCACTGACTTTATATTGATTCTCTCGATATTTCAAGACACGGGACCGTGCTTACCTTGTTCATATCATCTGGATTGTAGCATATGAATTATCAAGCGGGCGGCCTAATGCACATACCCAGCCACCAAGGTAGTACTAATATAAGCATAGTTTCAAGTTACCGAAGTGTGCAACCGCTCAAGCAAATGGAGAATTTATGACAAGCGATCTGCCATCACCTGAGCAAGGAGACCACAGCAGAACAGGTATTATCTGTCAAAGGTGGTACAGCAGGGTAAGGTCTAATATATATACAAACCACTGCGTGTAGATCGCAAGTATCCCAGCCTCCTGATTTTGACATTCTCGGACCGGTAATACTTTTTTGATGGCTTTGCACAATACATGGCTTTCGAGAAATCCCATCAAGGAGCTTGCACAAATTTGGATTACGAACTATAAATAGGTACGGATTATAACTGTGATAGTTACGCAAAGAGTCCCTGAACACCTTCGATGGCTACCTATGTTATACGTATATGCATGTTGCGTCCTTTATTGTGGCAGCATATAATCGTAACATTTAAATTCACCCAGTGTCAAGAGTTCTATACTTAAAGTTGTTGCGAGAAGGTCTCTAAAACGCCTTGGTGGAGCTAACTTAAATATATACAGAAATCTCTTTGTTGTGTGTGTATACGCCTTGTGACACCCAGGCTAATAATTCACCCTCAAACTACTCTGCGGCAGAAACTAGTAGTTGTAGCTTACACTCAGGGACCTTTACACCATAACACATGAATACCTTGTGGGAAGTGAGTTGTGTCAAGGAGTTACTTCATGTACTGTACAAGGCGAAGGGGCCTGGAGGGACACGGACGTTCTGATCATCTATATATTGACGTCTTCCCACCTTACTCATGATGCCAATAAGCTGAACACAACGCTCACATGCCTTCCATTTCATCATACAACCTTCCTCCGAACTTTCAGTCATCTACATTCCTCGGGACGAATTTACGCCAGTATCTTCATATTCGTTGTTGCAATCCTGCCCTATATCAAGCAGGAAAGCACGTTGTATATTATCAGCAGAAAGCCGCCTCTTGCGGATATCTGGGATCCACACGCAACAACAAGACATCTGCATCTAAGCCTCTGGCTTTTATAACTCCAATAAAGTTAGCCTAACATTATTTCTAATGATAAGATGGCAATAGTTATTAAGTGGGAGGATGCTAGGCTATATACTCAACAGTGGCTCAAACAACACGTGGGTGTGGAAAATCCATTACTGGCTGGTTGCTACTGCGGAGAATACCGAATCCAGTATGAAATGTACTCCGATCCGAACCACTGGGCACACAACAGAACTTATCATTGTGGCAACTTTCAAACTCGGTGTACCGGAGATGGTAGGCTTTTCCTATGTCCCAAAGCTGCTCGTCATGTTGCGCATATCATCCCAGAATACGTCATTGAAGGTAGATGCTGGCGGTGCGCTCCTCAGTTGCAGGACCCAGAGGACCGACAAAAGGAGCAGCTCCGGCTTTTCAAGGAATCCAGAGAGAGGCAAGAAGCAACGAAGGCCCAAGGGCTCTAAGCCCTTTCAACAAAGCTACCAATAGGTCCAGAGGTAAGTGGTACGAGAATATGGATGTATTTATTCTAACAGCGATTTTAGTGTTGTCCAAACCGCGGACCTCGTATTTCCTAAAAGTACTAGCCTTATAGCTCACTGTCATGGGAAAGGGAGAATGATTCGGTTGCCTCTGTGATTCGCTGATATAAATCGCCGGCGTCCGGCCCCGATTTATTCCACAATTTCATAGCAATATATCGAGCTTTTTTAGTCATAGCTATAGTTTTTACCCCTATTCCATGAGTTATGACGTGAAATGTGTGACGTTGAAGTTTTGAAATAGGCCGAGCGGTAGCGCCCTCATAGCCATTTGTGGTTATAATGCCCAGGAAACGCCAAAATCATTAACCCAGATGTACACCATCTTAAACCCTTGCTAGTAAATGCATTGGGACTTGGCCAGATGAAAACATAGAAATCTAGCCACTATAATATCAGTTCAATACTTGCGCTGTCTTTCATACATGCGAATCCTCTCTTGGTTTGATGTCAAACGTACCGACAGATTAGATCCAGATCTGAGACTGGAGGCTTGCATATTATGTATAGAATTCTATGAGTGTAAGACTTCATGCGAGGCTTCAGCTCGTACCACTATCCGCGTTTGCCTGATCAAACACCTGATTAGCCGAGATAGCAATACAAGGGAAGGTCGGCAATTAGAAACAAAGGGTTGGCAACTATTCGCGAAGCCATTCAGACATACAGACTCTAGATCTCCTAGTTGGCGGGATATGGGACAAGACCTTCGTGGGATCAAGGGGTCTTAAAGGTCTTGACCCGTTTTTAGTCTAGGTGGGAGATCTGCGGCTCAGATACTAGAATAGCATCGCTTTGCCTTGTCAACTTCAATTTTTATAGCTATCTCAAGAGACTACGGGAGATCAAGGGCTAGGAAAAAAGCTAGAAGGCCTCATATGACTATATTCATGACTTCCTATGACGGCCGTGTGATAACACCTAGCCGCTCTCGTCGGGCAACACTAGTAATAAATATTCCACACCTTCATCTTTATCTAGTCACCAACACAAATATTTTCGACGCTCTTTCAATCCGGTATAAAGCATATACCCTTTTTTTTTTTTTTTTTTTTTAATAAAAAAATCTTTTTTAATTTTCTTTTTGCAATACTCTTCTCTCGACGTCCATGAGTAGAAATAGTAGTCCATTATTTCGATCCGCGGGACTGCTACGCAGCTTCATGTTCACTTTACCTCTCAAATAAAAAATGAAATACAATACGTATAAATATAGATGACCAAGGGCATATTACTAGCGCTATCCCACCGCATATCTGCCTTATAAATCTTGCCCCTGAATACTCTATGACTTCCTTAGCGGGAACGGGGTTAAGATGGTAAAGTCGAAGTTGCATAGGAGGCGAGCAATTAGGAAACGCGTCTCTGAGCAAGCCAAGTTCTTTCCGATCCAATCTTGTGGACCGTAGGCTGAATGGCTTAAACGCTTCCTTGACATCGTTGGGGTACTTGGGGTTGTACAGTGGATGTGAGAGAGAAACCCGTCGCTCAGGAGCGAACGAGTCTGGATCGCCAAAATTGCCAGAATTTACGGCATAGGGCTGTTTAGTAAATAAAACAAAGGGTCTATCGAAGGGTAAGTGGTTCTTCGAGAATATCTTCACTTACTCCTTTAGGGACCCATCTGCCTCGGAGTACAAACCCGGATTGACTCACCGGCGCTGTCTTAGCGGCCTGTTGGTACATTCGAATGGTTTCTTCAATGACCGCATGGAGGTATTCGAGGCATGGTGTGCTGTTCATGTCGAGTTCACAAAGCAACGCCTCTCCGAAGAGCCGGGGTTATCACCTCGGCAAAGAGCCTGAAGTCTTTTAGCAAAAATTATCTGTTCCACGATGCAGGAGCCTACTTGAAAGCAGACATCAAGTCCTGACAAGACGCTTCTATATTCTGGTATGGGGTTTGTCTCGAACATCAGTCCTTGGACGAAGGGTCTTAAAACACATCTGTGTGCTAGACTAGTCTAAAGTCTTTCTTTGTCCTACAGTTCCATTACAAGTAACACATGAAATTCTGCCTAGTTCTCATAGATAGCCGTGAGCCGACAATTATAAGATTCGCCTTATGACAGTTCAGCATTGAACTGTTAAGCCAAAGGACAACCCAGGGGAGTTTACAAGGATTTCCGCAAGATTAATTCAAAATCTCATCCGAGAGCTCAAAAAGTCACATCACTTAGGACTAGAGATCCATCAGGAAGCAGTCAAGTATGATACTTCACGGGAAGACGGTGAATGCTATTATTACACGAAATATGTGCTCCTATCTAATAACGGCATTATCTCTATTCTTTACACGGCGACGTCCTTCAGTTCTCCTGGAACCTCCCATCCATGTAGAGCGGCAGCGCGAATATATGCCTCTACGGCCTCCCGTAGACCATACTGGGTAAAGCCACCACTCGCCCTCTCCAAGCGTGCAGGTTTCGGGTCCCGGCCACACATCGCCAGACGAACCTGCAGCAACACGCTCTCCATACTGCTTACCGGAGACCAACCTGTATTTGTGAGTAGTTCCATGCACATGGCGCCCCCGGCCGTGACATGGCCTCCTCCTCCGTTGGCGAAAGGTAGAAATCGAGGTTGGATGACTCGAACGAACGGTGGGGTCAGAGGGAACCCACGCAGGAATCGAATTTCGAGGACAATGCTAGTAATACCAGCCGCCTTCATGTCTTTAGCAAGGGGGAGGCCTGGATCGAAGGAATGCAGTTCAACAATCAACTGAAACATATTTTCGATTTTGTCAAAGTCGATATACCATCCCAGTTCGTGTAGCGGGGTCGTGGACTGGACCTTCTGCAACTTCTGAAGTTCTCTCTGTATTGTCTGCTGCGCAGGCTTCGTTGCGTAGGACGGGCAAGCAAATAGAGGCAGGCTGGAAAAGTCCAAATGGCCCGGACGAAAATCAGTTAGAGTCGAAGGAGAGGCACCGTTCATGCTAGGTTTTAAACTCATTGCGCGAGCCCCGATGCTATCCTCGTTGCCAAGAAAGTCGAGATCGTCTACATCCTCGTCATCTGTATCATGTCCAGTACGTCTATCCGACACCGAAAAGGTAGAAGCGTGCCGTTGCCGAATCGAAGGGATGGCTATCTTTGGGACTGATACTGCAGCACTCTTGTCAGCTAAAATGTTTGGTTACTGGAAGGCAGGAAACCTAAAACTAGAGAATAGAGGCCCCAGAACCTCACATAGACTTTAAACTTACTTATCTTATTGGATGGTCCTGTTATTGTGTACTGCGGATCTTGTTCGAATCCCAGTGCTCTATCGTAAAAGGTTCGTGTCGGTCCAATCGGCGCAATGTTTGGATCCTTTGGACGAACAAACAAATACCGGCACTGAATCCAGTGCAAAGCATCAACCACATAGCAGCTGGCACTGTGCGTGAATTTGTGAGGTTTATTCACAAGTTCGTTTAGACTTATGGCCTGTGTAATCCGCAATAGAGACTGTGGCCAAATAAGTGGAAGCTATACAAATATTAGTTTCCAGAAAATAATAATTCAGAATTGGTCGAAGGGGTTGGGAGGCTGTCGGGCTAACAAACCTGTAATCCTGTCTGACCATTACAGTAGCCTATGCTATATTCGAAGGATCGACTAAAATAGACGCCGTTACCGAAAGCTCGACCATTGGCAACGACGTTGAAGTTCAGTCCTTCTCGAATGATGGAATGCCAATTACCTACGGCGCTACCACTATGATAGGTAAAGTCAGTAAATGGTTATTTGAGGAAGCGAAAGGAAAGAGATCCAGCGTCGCAACTTCGAAATGCTAGACGCTTCTCTCTTTTGAAAATGCTTTAAGCAAAAGAAAAGCGGTACTTGGATGAACTTACTGCCACGCTAGTATTGTGCGATGCGGGCCCTTCACCTCGCGTAAAGCCTCAAGAAAGCGTGCCTCCTTCTCAGGAGAACCTTGCGCAAATCTGAACTGAATCCAACCATCGAGTCCTGATACCTTTTCTTGAGACCGGTCCAGCCTTTTATCTCCCGTATCGCTTGAGTTTCCCTCCTTACTCGTGGGTTCATCGAGCTGAACAATGAAGGAGCGGTTGGACGCGATAATCCACCTGAGCAGTTTCATTGCTGCCGGCGGGATCCGGTTCCAGGTTGCCAATTGTCGAGATTTGTCGTCCATCAAATAAGACCGCATTTCTCCAACAGACGGCAATGTGGATAGCAGCAGGCTAAGTGAAAGGGCCTTGTCCTCATCGTCGTGGAAATCGTCCAGAGACTGGTTGCACAACACCAGATGCCCTACACTACGACCAATGTTATCCCAGTTCCAGGCTCTCACGTTCTCATACGCTTCTAAACTCATAGGCACGGGGTGCCGAGACGCAATATGGAGTTGCAGATCCGCTCCAATATTGTCCGTGATACGTGCATAGTGGAAGATATGCAGCTCTGGTTTCGGTGGATTACCCTGGTGGTTATGTTCAGTATGGATAACCACCCATTGACCCACAGTCAGGCTCGGACGGTTTGGCTGAAACTGGTCGGTGATTCTGGCTGTGCTGTCAGGCCAGGATACCCCAACCTCTATTGGCTCGACGAGGGTTCCAAAACGGTCAATGGTTATATTCATAGAGCCCTTATTGACTAAGTATGAATGTCTTCGAACACAGGGCACTTGCAGGTTCAATCCTGATGGGAATTCTCGCAGCCTTACTTTACCATGGGCGGTGTGTTGTAAGCTAGCGTAGCAGAAACTGATCAGCAGATCGACGACGTATACCTGATTGATGATTTCCTGATCAATGCTTGGGCCAAGACCTAGGCTCATGTATTGGTACAGGCAAAGCGGGTTGCCACAGACGTATGGTTTAAGTGCATCGAAGGCCTCATCGATTCTGTCGTGGCAGATCATGCAGTAGTCGGTGCACTTGACTAAGTAGCGTAAGGCAAATTGCATCGCAATAAGAGGCAAAGAAACTGGACCCTTGCTTAATAAATGGTCATCTATCAATATAGGGGGTAGATTTGTGTCGGCGATACCCGTTGGGCTTGGAGTCGAGGTTGGTATCTTGATTGAGCTATTTTCCCAAGCAGTGATCGTGAGCCGTGAATGAATTTTCCTCGCGTCGTCCCAAGAAACATTTCCCACTGTAAGATATAAAATTAGCTCCCAACAATAACACGCAGATTCCGCCGAAATATCACATCAAATAACGTTCCTGCTATATAGCCTACTGGTAGAGAAAAACACGGTTTGAAAGTACTCACTATTCCTTATTTTCAGCATAGGTAGGAACCCTGCGTCGAGAAATAGATCAATGGAATCCCCAACACCGAAAGTCAAAAGACTACCACCACCCACAGGTAAATCCCCATCGACCGCAGATTCCTGGACAGGTTGTCTGGAATGGAGCTTAGGAGTCAGTGAAAAGGCTGCAATCGCTTCCGTCAATGTAGGTCGGTACTTTGAGCATTTGCGGAGCCTAAATGCCAGCGGCGTCTGTCCAACTGATCTTTCCATGGCATCTTCGAACGGCACATACCCGCCATCATACTTCATAAGAAGAACAAGATAATCGGAAGGCTCCAAGTTCCAGGACGCATGAGTTTCTTTCGAGAGACCAAGTTTTCTGACCTTGATGGACATTGTCAATATGCTGTACGCCGACGTATGATCGACACCGCATATCTTGCCCACTTTGAAGCCTGCATTCCGAACAGTTCTGAAGTCCTGGCGAATCCTCTCGGAGATAACGTCTGGGATTCTTGCTTGTGCAGTCTGCTGAGAGCCATCGACGAGGCCAAAGTCATCATCATCGCTATAGTCGATCGGATTATCTGAGTCGCTATCGTCTGATAGTTCTAGGGAATCTGCGTCCGTCATGGCAATATCGTCATTGCCGTCACCTTGTTCCCCACCTGTCGAGTCCAAGCTGCTGCAAAGCCTGCGACTGAGGGCTTTCAGCAAGTCTATTACTGGCATGCCTTTGGTCGATGTCATCGCATCATCAAGGGTCTTGCCAATCTTAGGCGATACCTCATCATTTGTATAGACAAGAAAGTAGTTATCTCTAGGATATGATGCTGTATCTAATAATGGCGTTAATAAACCCCCGTGTTCTTCCGGCCGGGGTGTATGAAGTGTGTTATGCCAGCCTGGCAAATAAGATAGGACGAGCTACTCTGAATAGAGTGCAAGGTCAATAACACGGGTTTTGAAACTCACCTTGTGGCATCACACGGATCTCTATCTCCCCGCTAGGGACCTGAGGATGGGCGAAGGCGAAGACAAACTCATCTACGTACATAAATAGTTAGTCACCACGCTGCGAATACCTGGAGAGTATACCAAGCTACGTAAGAGCAACAATGAAACACTGGAAGTAGCCCTCCTCACTATCCTCAAAATGCAGACCATATCTTAGAGTGAACAAGCCGTCTTACCTTGGACGTCGCCTTTCCCGATTCTGGGAATGAATGGGATTATTTCCTGGCTAGCAGCCTGTATGTCGGCCTGCAAGCGGTTACGCGCTGAGCTAGGAGGCATCCTATTATCCCAAGGCAGCACAAAGCACTCGCATATGTGAATATTCCTGGAAGGGCTGGGGTTGTGCTTGCGTATTGGGCTCTACTATAGTAGGAAATACGACCGATGTGTAATCGCCAGTCCGTGATTTCACAAATTGAGGGACTAGAACGAGATGTCAGTGGGAGGCCTTGTCATTTCTGGAAACGCGCATGTACATGTGCAGGTAGCCATCGACTCGACGATAAGACAGACCGGTGATATAATCTCTGATGATCAGAGTTGTAGAGGTTTCTTTGGCAATACTAGCCGAGAAACATGTCGAGATCCACACGGTTGCGGTTTAAGCACGGAAGGGATGGCGATGTTGGATGAACACAAGAGGAAAACACAAATTGAGTTTCTATCTTACCTAGGAGGGGAAAGTGACTGAACTGATATTATCTAGTTTTGCGAGGGCGAACGTGGTTAGTATGAGAGTTGACGAGACAAACTGTGACAGTAGTCAGTACCTGCGTTTGGTGAAGTGTAAGGCCCCGGATGCCACACGTGGAAGGGGTTGAAACGTACAACACACTTTGCGCTAGAGGGAAGAAGTATTCTGCGCAAGGCTTCTTGGTGTGAAAAACGAGCACTTTGGGGGGTTTGTGTGGATGGTAGATAGTACAGACAACGATGACGAAGCGGTGGTTAAGGCGGGGGGTTACTTTGGAGCACTCGAGGGCGGCAGTTTCAGTAACCGTGGGCAATCGAAGGCTGGAACAGAAAGTAAAGAAAAGATAAGAGATTACCTAAAAGCCGGGCGATTAGGTATGAGCAGAGTTAAATATTGGGCAAGACAGTGAATAGTTTGCTACTCGAGCATAGCAGAACCAGGTAGTGAATGGCAACGAACAGCGGCCAGATCAATACCTACCTAGTGGCAAACACGCTCCCTTAATGGACGACCGCTCTATGTTTCTTATGAATAGAGAGAAATTAAACGGGGAAGAAAGAGTAGGGGAGAAAAACAACCGGTGCAGGTAGGCAGGCGCTGGTTTGCATCTACACTACCTAGTGCTTTAGAGGCCCTGACACAGATAGGCAGGATGGAGGTAGGTGAGTAGGCATCCTAGCAACCTGAGGAGCAGTAGTATTTACGGTCTATGGAGTTGAAAAGACACCTACAAACATGGATGCGAGTGTGATAGGTTTTTTTGTTTTTTTAAGGAAAAAAAGTACATGAACGTATAAGGCTTGAAGGCATCAATGCAGGAATATGTAATACAGCCTGAGATGCCTGAATGGTGCATGTTCTCGCAAGAATCTACATATGTAGGTAAGGCATGTAGGTCTAGAAAAGCACCAAAGGTATCTGCGCCTGCCTTTGTACCTCTAATTAGAGACGGGCTAGATCGGTGTAAACAAAGAGCATACGGGCAACATGACCGTGGTCTGATATATGATACAATGGCCTTGCATTCCCTTGCTTAATAGGGAGAAACTTGTGTGCTTCACCTGACCCTAGAAAATAGAAGGTAGACAAAATATGAAGGGTGTGGTAGCACAGCTGCCTATATACATGTAGGTAGACAGTACCTGCATCGTGTACCCGACCCAGGCGAGTGGACGTACCTCCTACCTACCTAATATTCATGCTACATGCAGGTGATCAGCCTCGCTCAGCTACCTCCTCGAAGCAGGGCGCATGCAACTCCCAGCAATAGCAGAACGTATTATACACCCGCACAACAGGTACTTAAGTACATATAGCTAGCACATGAGCCACAACAACCCCGCTAGCCAGGCTGTCTATTCCCCAAGTCTGTAGAATTACTCGGTCGTTAGAATCTGCGTCTCCAAATGTATTTATATACCTAGGTAGATCAGTGAGGTTGCTTAACGATGTATGGATTTAAACTTAGGTAGTTGTCAATTGATCCAGCTAACGTACCCCATCATTAACCGGGGATCTGAGTGGGGCTTACATCTACCTATGTACCTACCTTAGGTACTATGTAGTACTGTGGTACCAACAATCAAGGTTGGAGGGACCACTTACAGTAGGTACTTGGATATGGGCTATCTACAGTACTACCTAGGACTACATACATAGTACCTACTAACCCATCAAACACCCAGCATTGAACAGCCATTTTATATTCCTCGAAGTTTCCCCTCTCCAATTAGGCCTGCACCCTTACTTCTCGCCTCGCCCTACGCTAGTTCCGGCCATGTCCGCCCGCCGGCGCCAGAACAGCTCCGCGAGTTTGGCCTCTCGCGCCCTGCCACACCACACGCGCCAGAAGTCGAAGGCCGCCCATCTCGAGCCGAAATCCGCCCACGTCTCCGACCCTTTCCTCCAGAGCTTCCTGGGCCCTACCTTCAGCCCCGCCGACTACCTCAACTCCACGTTACCCTCTCTCCAGACCTCGCCTCGGAATAATAACAACAACAACAACAACAACAACAACGACCCCTCGCTGGTGCCCCTCGCCGAGCTCTCGGCCCAGGCGCAAACCCAGCTCTCGCAGCTCAACGCCCACACCACGCGCCTCACCAACACCTTGACACAGTTGACCGACGAGATCCTGCGCAGCGGCAGCCGGCTCGCGTACGAGGTCGAGCTATTGCGTGGCGAGGCTCTGAGTCTCTCCGAGGCCCTGACGGACACCCTGCACGATGACGTCGTGAAGTTTGTCCCGGCCGGGCTTCAAGAGCCAGCCGCCGAGACGAGGGGATCCGAAACTATTCCTTCACAACCTACATCTACGAGCCAAAGACGTATATCAGGCGCCACCCCCGCGCCTCCGTCGACTACTACTACTACCACCACCACCACCACCACAGAAGAGACCGCGCCGGGGGCAACGGATGACGACGCGGCAAGGGATACCACGGACCCGGCCTTCATCAGTCAGCTGCAGACGTTGACGCTCGTGCGCGCGCGGCTCGACACCGTCGTGAAGACGTTCGGGGACGCGATGGAATTCGTGTTCCCGCCCTCCGAGCTATCCGTCAGCTCCTCGTTCCTCTCCGTCTCGGCGCCGGAGCCGGGGTCCGAGGACCGCAGCACGGAGGAGAAGGGGCAGAGGGTGCTGAAGCAGTTCCGGGAGGAGATCTCGGGCCTCCTCTTCCCGAACAACAACAACAACAACAGCAACAATAACGCGGCCTCGGACCCCGTCGACGGCATCGAGAAGGCGGCGCGCCGGATCGAGGAGCTGCGAGAGCTCACGACCGTGTGGGACGGCACGGCCGAGGAGAAGGGCCGCACCAAGTTCGTCGATAGCTTGGCCAAGATGGTCGAGGACCGGCATAAGGAGCTCATGCGCGAGATGGAGCAGGCTGGTCGCCGCGACGGGAGGACGGACGGGGAGTCCGGGCATAGGAGATCGGCTAATGGTAGTTTGGATGCCGCCGCTGGTGAGAGCAGGAGCCTGTCGGGCTATGGCATTATGAGCCAGCTGCAGAGATTACGTACTGGGTTATAATCAATGCAAGATGACGAATTTCCAACGATTTAATGAGTAAAATTACTGTAGGACTTTCCTAGTTGTGGTTTATCCGACTACGCAGCGATTGTGGTTTACATATGATATGCTGGTCGCCTCATAGGCCTTATCCCGTTAGGACAAGTTAGTCCCTTGATTTGTGTACACGAGGACCTCAGGTGATAGGACACGTATGCCAAGAATAAAAATCGTGTACAATGTCGTGGGTTATTTCTCTCTCGAGCTTCTATATGCGCCTAGCAGAACTTCTACTAACCGACAATGCAAGACCAAAAAAACGCCGTGACAATGCTTTGCTGTCCGAACGGAACCGAATGGTATCAACCCGAAAAACAGCACACCACCACCTACCCCTTATCGTTGCTCGGCCTTCCCGCAGCCAGTTAACCAGAATACATCGTCTGTATATTCATATCATTTCAAGTGCTTAAAACCAGAACGTAAACATCATCATGACCCCCACCAGCCCAGCGGCCATACCGGCGGCCTCCTGAGAACCAGAAACCGCGTTCTCCGTTTCAGAGGGGTTAGGCGCTGTGCTCGTCTCACTCGTGCCCGAGTCAGCGGCACTCGTGGCAGTGGTGTAGGTACCAGTGCCGAGTGACGCCCCCAGCGTAGGTACCGCCACATTTCCATCCAGGAGCCAGCCGTCAGGTGTCGAGGTCGGGCACGTACGAGTCGAGACGGCCTTAGCATCGTAATCGGACTTGGCGACGCCCGTCGGTGTGATTTGAGCCCACTGTTTGCTCAGGTTGTCGTAGTCTGGGGACACCGGTGTTGGCGTGCCCGCGCGAGTGAATCCATCAACTATGTTCTTCCCGGTAACCGTCGGGTCGACCTTCGGCCCGTAAGATATAAGTCCGTAATGGTTTTGCTCCTCAATCCACTCATACTGCAACGCCCTGAGTTAGCTATCGTCATTTCAAAAATGACACGGTAGTGTTCCATAGGTGTAAAGTTTCTAAAGTGTAATTCCAGCCTAAAAGGAGGTCGTTATGATCCCTCGAGTGATCAAATGAAGGAAATGATGGTGGGAGGGGGTGAATACCCCGGGAATTACGCACAATGATACTACCGCTCCAATACTTGCTCATTTCCGGCCCAAAAATTGATGCCTGGTCCTTAAACAGACGGGGACCCGGTGTGTTGCATCCTGTTTCGCTGAAAAAAATGGGAACAGGGAAGTCTATGGCCTCCTCCTGGAGATTGGCGTAACCGGAAGTCATGTAGGTAGAAGGGTCACACCATTGGTAAGAGTTGATACCGTCTGCGCAATTCAGAGGTTAATAAATGTTAATTCGAGCGCTGGGAGTATAGACACCCTTCACAGGTTATACTCGAGATAGTGTAATGAGGTAGAGTAGGCTCTTGAAAGTACGTACAGAAGTCGATATTCTCAGAGGCATTACCGCCGCAAGTTAAGTAGTCTTGTAGATTTGGTCGGAGCTCGGCAATGTCAGTAGCAGAGTAGCCCACGGGAATCTTGCGGTAACCTTTCGCGTTCCTATACGCCTTGAGATCTCGGCTCGCAGATTTTATAAACGGGGCGGCGAGCGATTGATTGTTAATCGCAATGATCTCGTTACCCACGAACAAGCCGAGTAAGTTGTCGTAGTCATGGAATGCATCCATGACCTTTGAGTAAGCATCAAATTGCGATTGGTTCCAGTATGGGTCATTCTACGAGTATTCATTAGCCATTATGCTTCTTGCGCACCACGTTAAAATATCAAATAAGGGACTTACCGGAAGGATGTACGTATCGAAAGTATCCATGTCGATCATAGCGTAGATACCAGCCTTAGCAAAAACGTCCATGCACCCATCATGATTTGCTTCAGGATCCACATGATACACGCGAATGGTATTGACACCTAGCTTCTCCATTAGAGAAGCATCTCGTGCGCATTGATCCGTGTCAATCAATGGGTCGTCTGAAGCAGTCTCATGTTAGAACCGAGTATCCCTACGCAATCTAGGCGCGTCTTGCTAACTAACCCGGAACTAGCTGGTATCCAACACCTATAGAAGAGTCAGTACTTATGGATTGACGTGTCATATTGGCCATTCGTACCCTTGATGAAGAATTGGTTGCCTTCACTGGTGAAGAACTTGTTACCGAGAGCTTCAATGGTTGGGATCGCATAGGTAACTGTGGCACCGCAGAGCGCGGCAAGAAACGAGAGGCGCATCTTGAGGGTGTAAACGAATGGATGCAGTAGAGTGTATTCGAAACCAACACAGAGCTACTTGGCAGCGCCTTGCTGTGTCCTCGTGAAATTCAGATCCAACCTTCGGGGTCGAAATGTAAGGCTCGTGCCGGGTAGGGTAGAGAGAGCGTTGCCAAGTCGTGGCCTAGGTGAGTTTACACTTGAGCCCCGGCTATGGGAAAAATTCAAGTCGATGGTTCGCGGCTGTTGGTAACGAGGGAGCGCCGAGACAAATAAAGGGATTCGCCAGCAACGAGAGCAACCCAGCTAATCCTCGGAGAATAAGCACAATGTCTAAAACATCAGCGACGCGAGCCGGAAAGCAACCAAGCAACCAAGCAACCAAGCAACCAACAGCGTTTGCCTGCGTAATGCTGTTCGACAAGATGCGGCTCTCTACTGATGCTCACGGGAACGACCAAAAGGACAGCCAAAGATGGAGAAAGAGACAATCGACGCCAGGCGTTAAGAATTACCCATATTGCGGGAAGATTGTTCCAACTTCCCCAGGTAATTTCACGACTGCCATGGATGATTTGCTGGATCGATCGACCGGACACTCTGTGATAGGTCGGCGGGTACAAAGCTCCGGTCCAACCTGCTTGGAGTTCTTTTCACCAACCACTTCCCCTTTTCGGATTCTACCTAAGCCCAAAGAAAGAATGAGTCCGTGGCAGAATCCATAGAACAGTGGGGATAGCGCGTCATCAAAGAAACGCAGGAACACCCGAACAGAAACACCAAGCACGGGTGCGACCTAAGGTTCTTGGCATGTTTCTGGTTGGTGCTGCTTTCCTAGCTGCCGGGTCCAACGTGGTTGGTCATTCGCGACCAAATATGTCTCACCTAAACCTTAGGCCCTATTAGACTGCTGTAACATGTTGAGATTAATTCGAGATTGTCAGGACGAACAATGGGCCCCCACATGGATCCTCGCACGTACGTTAACTGTGATACCACATTATCACCCTTTTGTTGCAAGTTTAGTTTTTGACATACTTGGAGATAGTTCAGTAACAATGTCAACGCTTGCTTAACAAACAGACTACAGTACATGGTCGGTCTACTTACTGCCTTTTGAGTCCCGTTGCACTATGTTGCATCGCGGCCTCTCCCGAGTGATATTGAATTGAATCCATATGCACGTACAAAGTATGAAAGTTTAAAAGTGAGTCAGGCATAGCACTTTAGTAAAAGTGCTATAGTCCAACCAAAGAAAACATGTACGTTCGAAAGACAAAGATATTGCCTTCATTTACCCGTTGACGATAAAACATGAGTGCAAAGGCTTTCGGACACTCGAGAATGCTGACGCGATTGAAGATCGATGCCAAACAAGGCCACTTCACGTCGAAGACGGGACTAACCTTAAAATACCTGGTCTAGATAATCTAAGTACATGCATCTAGGTACCATGTACCTTGGCACACAGCGCCTCATCCCCACTAAAGGTTCCGCCACAGGTGCTCCATTCAGCCACAAACCCAAGTCAGATGCTTCCAGCCAATTAAAATCTGTTTTTTTCAACACCCAATCTTTTCTCTGATATCCGAGAGAGCTCTCGCAGGGCAAACATCACCCATTTCAGAAGGCTTACGAAGCTGTCACTTCTCATCACCATGGTAAGTTGTAATCTAATTGCAAAACGGACACTGATGCTAATTCTCCAAAGAAAATCAAGGCATCGCGCGGTGTCGAAAGCCACCTGGCGGCTGGGTCTAGTGCCCCAAAGGTTGAACCCTACCCAAATCCGTATTGCCAATATCTCTGCTCACCAGTTACTTAGGCCCCGCGGAATTTGGACCCGGCAATGCACCAGTTTGAGCGTGCGAGGGAGTATACTCGTTAGTTTATCGAGTCTCTCCATGATTGTTAGTTCATGTTTGACTGATGATCAAATGATAAAAGGTGCACTAAATGCTACAAAATTGGAGCGAATGTTCGCCCAACCCTGTAAGTGTTATTAACGACAGAAATCTAGACGACTTGAGTCGGTGATGTTGCCCCCCTGTTGCAGTCTCTACATATCACGTCGAGCTGCCCAGGATGTATGGGGAACCCCATGCTAACCAGTCTGCCTGTCTAGTCATATGTCAGCTTGGAAATGGCCATGTAGGTCTTACAACGCTATGATCTTGACCGCGATGCTGATGGTTCTAGGTGGATGGTGTTTACTCATTTGCCAAAGATCCTAATGATCTGTCCCGGTTCGCCAGTGGATCAGGAGATGGGTAAGACAAAAACTTATCTATCATCCCCAACCAGAGCTGACACCTTCTAGTGTAATCAAGTGCTGGAATTTGGGCAGTCGAGAAGAAGTTTGGCAGACAAACGCAGCTGAGAATATTGTGAAATCAATGGCTTTCACCAAAGATCGGAGAATATTAACGGCCTCTTCGGATTCAACAATAAAATTGTTCGATCCATACAACACTCCAAACCAGGCCCCTCCCATTCACTCATGGCTCGGTAGCCATCCTTATTCGTCCTTATCTGTTCATCGCGACGGCCGGTCGTTCGCAGCGGCTACCGATGTAGGTCTTTAGGTCTGCAGTTGTGATGTGGACTCAACTGACATTAGCTAGTGCATATCTGTTCACAGTCTGGATCAGTATACCGCTGCTCCGGAAGTTCTACGATGGCCCACCTCCGGGAGCACGAGTAAGTGATATCAGAGCCATTTTCTTTCTGTTTTTGGCTACGGCATAGCTTTTTTGTTATGGCCATTACGTCTCCGGGTGCCCTGCGTGCTTCTGAGATTGAAACAGTCTTCACACTTCGACGAGAATATGCTGACGCTTCTTTTTAAAGTCACATCGGTCGCTTTCAATCAAAGTGAAACGAGTGTCATAGCCAGCTGTTCTGGAGATCGCAGTATTGTTCTGTATGCGTCCTACTTCTACTAATCGCGCATTGTATTAGATCTCGTAGTATAATTACTAACGTCCGGCACAGCTACGATTTGAGAACTTCGTCACCTCTAGGACGAACAGCACTCAAATTTGGACTGAACAAAATCGTCTTCAATCCAATGGAACCGATGAACTTTATAGTAGCTTCGGAGGATCACAATGTTTATGGTATGTTCATTGCCCTACCAAATACTCGTTGCTTAGAGCCCGTTCGAGGCGCTTGGGCCTCAGTAGATGCAGTGTGTACAGCTCTCACTAACGTGGCACAGCTTTTGAGTACGAATTTCTAAGTTTTATTATCCCATATAGCAGGTTTTTTTTTTTTTTTTTTTTTTTTTTGGCTCTCCTCGGCCACAAACATCTGGGCTTTTTTTCGTATGTTTCAGGTACTGACTCTCGAATTAAATAGCATGCGCTCAGTCCAGCGCGCTCTGAATATTTGTAGGTGGCTCGCAATATTAAATCTTTCAAGCCAGTCACTAACGTAAGAGTTTGCAGACAAAGGTCACGTGGCGTAAGTCATTTCGAGTTTGCCTCTCCAGTTCCAATTAACCTATCGGGCTATTCTTTCCCCTCGAGGAAAGATGCACATGCTCTTAGGTCTCCCAGTCCGGGTCTGCGGAAGATTTACTGATGTCTGTGTGGTGTAGGGCTGTTATGGACGTCGACTGGTCTCCCGACGGCCGAGGTTTGGTTAGCGGCAGCTACGATCGCACCATAAGATTGTAAGTGTTTATGAAATTACCATTAAGCTTACTACTAAGACCCTTTGGCAGATGGAACAGGGACGAAGGCGTGTCCCGTGACATATATCACACAAAACGAATGCAGCGTGTATTTTCCGTAACATGGTCGCCCGATGCCAACTACGTTCTTTCTGGGTAAGTGCTGCCTGCTAAGTAGCTGATGTTCGGCGGCATCAGTGGCTGATTTAGCTATAGGAGTGACGACGGTAATGTGAGGCTATGGCGGGCAAGCGCTTCTAAACGGCAAGGTGTCAAATCTGCTCGACATCGACAAGCGCTCGAGTACAATGATGCACTCATTGAACGATTTAGTCATATGGTGCGTTATGCAAGCTTCCTGCTAACCGCATACAGGTCCGAGGTTCGTTAGTTCGTTACTAACCGGTCCACAGCCCGAAATCCGACGTATCAGGAGGCATAGACATATCCCCAAGGTTGTGAAGAAGGCCGGCGAGATCAAGGGAGAAGAGTTGAAGGCGATTAAGAGACGCGAAGAGAACGAGCGGAAGCATACAAAGAAGCAGTTCGAGAAGAGGCAAAGCGAACGAGATAAGGCTGTCCTCGCGAGGGAAAAGTAATGGGTTGTCGGCAAGATCAACACTCGAATTGGTCGGGATTGCATTGGCACGGCGTTACCAGGACCGGGACAACATGGGATACCAAAAGGAAAATAAATGTACGCATTGTAATACTGGCGTTTGGAGAGATGGTGCGCACTGCTATGAGGCGAGGAAGCTAGCAGGTTACTTCGTTGCTCGTTCACCGTACCGGCTCCCAAAGCTGCAAGTCTCTCGGTTGAATAATCAGCAGATGGATGAACATATGTAGTCCTCCACAGTAGTATTCGGTCATTGAGCCTCAATCTAGACACCGTGACATTCGAGTGCACTTGTCCTGATCCGTCTATTTCTATTTGGTAATGGTATTGTAATAGTTAAGCCTCTCCCAGGTAGGTCGATAGGCGAGCTGCCAGGTACTAAGCAGCACCAAGCCGCCGCGCAGGTTTCTCGGCACGAGCCGATTGGATCGAACGGTCTATTGTTAGTGAACCCCTCCCTAAACTAGTAGTGCAGAGGCGCCCCCTAACATGGTGGTGCAGTGATGAAACAGAGAGGCTGCAGCCCTGGGGCAACGTGTTTCAAGCGCGAGCAGAGGCGAGCTCCCACCAGCACTCCCAATCATCCCATCATCATCCCGTCACGGGAAACATTAAACCAACAGAATCCAAAGCCCTTTTCCTCTCCTGCCGGCCACTTTCTCGTCCTTCACTTCGACTTGACACTTTAATACCTTAATTGAAGTAGTTGCTGGCCAATACAGATCCGGCCAAGCTATTTATTTACATTGCCTTTACCATAATTCTGAAATCAACCCCGCCAACCATCACCACCACCGTCATGGATCGTCCCAGACCGCCGACGCCAGACTCATGGTTTGCGCCCTTGTCCGTCGACCTCTTCCTCAAAGTGCTCAACGTCACCCTCCTACACCCTTTCGTGGCATGGATTATACCGCTATGCTTCCGCGCCGAGCACCAGGCATGGGATACACGGCCCATGGTCGTCAGCATAACGTGGGCGACCTTCGTGACGTTGTTGTGGATGGGGAACGTGCTGAGCCACAAGATCGCCTACGGGATGCATCGCGAGGTTGACTTAACCGAGGAGGTCATAGTCATAACGGGAGGCTCGAGCGGGCTTGGACTGCTGGTCGCCGAGGTCTACGGGATGAGGGGCGCGACGGTTGCCGTCCTGGACATCAACCCACCCGAGAGCACCGAGGCGCGTGGCATCACGTACTACCAGTGCGACGTGAGCGACAAGGCGCAGATCGCTCATGTTGCGACCGAGATCGAGCGTGATGTGGGTGTCCCCAAGCTTACGTAGTCTAGTCTCTGTTCTCTATGCTAACGTGGATGCGCATTCAGCTGGGGACGCCCACCGTCCTGATCAACAACGCCGCCGTCGTCACTGGCAAGAAGCTGCTCGACATGGACGCCGACGAAGTCGACAGGAGTCTGAAGACGAACCTCCTATCCCACTTCTACACCGTCAAGACCTTCCTCCCCGGCATGATCAACAACGAGACAGGCGGCACCATTGTCACCGTATCGAGTGTAATCGGTCACCTGGGTGCCGCCCAGCTGTCAGATTACGCAGCGGCGAAGGCCGGCGTGACGGCCCTGCACAAGTCTCTGGCCGCCGAGCTGCAGGAGTATCCCGAGATCAAGACGATCCTCGTCACGCCCGGCCAGCTCAGCACGCCGCTCTTCAAGGGCGTTCGTACCCCGAACTCGTTCATCGCGCCCGTTGTGGAGCCCATCGAGATCGCCAAGGAGATCATCAAGGCCATCGACCTAGGGTTAAGCGACCACATCGGCATGCCTCTGTATGCCCGCTGGATTGACTGGTACAATGTGTTACCCGTCGGTCTTCAAAAGATCACCCGTAGATTGTCCGGCATAGATCAGAGCATGCAGACATTCGTCGGCCGCAAGGTCGCAGAGTCGAGCGAGAAGAAGGGGAGTTTAATATGATGGATGGCAGGGGACGTCGAACCTCATGTACGAGTTGTAGCCACCAAGACTACGTAGATGCCGGCGTCTGCGTTATCTTCTACTTGTAATGTATAAAAGCTTGCTTCTGACGATGTTGATGATCCAATACAAACCTGCAACCGGCGCTGACAATTGTCCCCGTGCCAAGTGAATCTTTGAGTTTCGTATGTGCATCTTAAGTGACTGTGCACCTTCTCCCGTCTTCTCCAACACAGTGCAGCGCTGGGCACAGATTCGAAAATAGTGTACGCATTGGGGATGCTACATCCGGCAGCTCCGAACCTCGAAACAACATTAGCTTGGGGACTCAATCGTCTATTATTATCATCCGTACCTCAATACTCAACCAACCAGCTGAGCTACGAGATGTATCCATCTGCCTGTCTTGCTTGCCGATTCGCTTCTTACTTGGCATACTCACTCCCTACTTTTGCACGGCACATGATGCTTTATTTTTAGCCCGCTGGAGCTAGGGATTCGAGGTAGGTAAGGCTGGAATTCGGTGGCGGGGACAAACTGAGGTATCACCTGGGCATATTAGCTGCGGTTCCCATGTGCATATACCTATATGCAGATGGGGGTGCAGTGCAGATTCTTGGGTTGCACTGCTGACAGTAGAACGTCAAGCACTTATCTATATCCTTTCCTTTCCCTCTCTCTCTCGCTCTCTCTTACTTACACGCCCTACGTCTCTCACTCGCTTGCTTGGTTCCCTCTATACATAACTAAGCCCCCCCCCCTTTCGACCTACCCAGGTAGGCAACTGCCAGGTTATCCTGACATCTCTGCTGTGCTTGGGTAACATTCGGTCAACCCATCCGTGCGTCTGCGTGCTGTAATAGGCGATCCGTTATAGGTAGGATGTCCGTGACCGTATTTGATACCCTCAGCTGGGCTTTAAATGATCAACATGTATGGTAGATACTTAGGTATTCTCAGGGATACGCCTTGATCTAACGGACTGAGGTAACGGGCAATCGTTCGCTATGGGGATGCTATTTTCTACACTCGATGAGGGAACCGTTTTTAGTAATCAAGATACTCCTATTGTGGAAATACAACGATACAATTATACCCGGTAAAAGAGTTGTTACAGACGTGCTAAGGCAACGGTTGTGTTTCTTGTCTTTGAGGATTTCTCGCGTCGCATTCGATGGCGCATTGGATGGATGGTCTATTAAGCGCAACCAAACCAAGACAAGACCAAGCATTGGCCATTATACGATACTGTCTTCCTATTTTTATTACGACACAGCCATTCTTCCAATGATTGCCTGCACAGGCAGATATATGTGTATCTGCATGAGAGCCTTCGCCTCCTGAAGCCTCGGCCTGCACCACCCGTACAGTACCTTAGACAGACCCTCACGTGCCCTCGCCAGTGCTATCAGGATCGTGTCTTCTAAGGACTAAGCGCTGTAATGTCAGGTAGTCATTTTCGGCGCCGCAGCAGAATAGGTACCTGGCTCGCATCTAGCTACCAACCACTGTGTTGTGTGACAGGAATCAGTTAGGGCTGTCGCTTTATCGCAACAATCATCTAGAACGCTCCCTGGTCCTGTCTCTTACATCATTATAGTTCCTATTATAAGTAGAGCCATACCTTAAGGATAGCTCTCTCCAAAACACGTGTTAAGCTAAGATAACCTCAAGCACTAGCAGTTAGTATGGGTCCGCCGCCGATACTAGCTCGCCTTCGACGAGTAATTTACATAACACGCATAGATGGTGAATCGCGATCAACGAACTATCTGTCGAGGAGGTTATCGAGCAACCCCGGAACGACCGAGAAACGCCTCACAAGAGTAAACAGCAAAAGAAAGAGCCTCAAGCACATTCCATGTATTTTAAATTAAAGATATAAGCCGCCAAATATCGTCGTCTACTTATCCAAACCCCACGAATCCGCCGTCCTGGATGTTGTGGGGGTGGGGGATGGGGGATGGACATGGGAGACCTAGCAAATGTTCCCCGAGTCATCCCACACACATCCCTTCCCTTGCGCGCTGCCCATATGCCGCGCCGTTTGCGTGTAGGTAGGTAGTTGTGAAGCGTCTGTGGGGGCTTTTGAGTGTTGGACACGAAGTCGGTATCGCTATGCGAAACAAACATGGGCTGGAAGAGGCGAGCTGAGCTGAGCTTCAAACGAGAGCCACGACGTACTGTAAACTGGAGTGCCTTGGGCTACGCCCTTTCAACAGCTTGAGAAAAAACATAGTATACAAGTAACATCATGCCATCTTATTTCCGTTGATGCGTTACTGAATCGAATTTGGCAAGATTGGCCGCCCTGGTATGATCACCCGGATGCATCCCGCACCCTATAATAATAGCTTAGTAGACAATCGTGGGCTTGACCGGGGCCCTCGCCGGTCCAGGGTGTAAGTATGTACACTTGCAATTCCTTATCTATTGCATGAGTCCCAGCCAATGATGCTCCCCCGCGCCGTCGAATTACACCCCCCCTCGAAGGCAGCCAACGACACTTGCTTCGCCCACAACGCCCAACCCTCGGCGAGTCTTCCTGAGGACCCCTACTGCACATCATCTTACTCTTTGCCTGCTTTACCCGGCTACCTTACTCCTGTACCTAGGTACCGCGAGAATGGACATCTTCGGGGGGCGAATAATAATACTAATAATGTGGTTGGATCGCCAGAGTGGGCATGGGCAGAGCTTCCCTCACCTTTTTCTGGCTCACTTCTGCATTGCATTTCTGCTGCTGACAGCGTTACACTAGACACTCGCCTGTCGTCAGGAGGCAACACCAGGCTGCTGTTTCACGTCATAAAAATCCCTCCTTAACCACGCAAAGGGCAAAGCACACTCGGTATTACATTCCCCCCTCGCATTTATCCCAGGGCTATAACATCGCGCCCCTGGCCCGCTTCCATCCAACCCACTTGCTGGGTCATACATCGGGAGAGAAATGCTCCCTTTCCCGTTCAGCGAGAGGTGACTATGTGGTGGGATACATCACTCATCGAAGCTACTGTCACGCGGCAGTTCGTCTGCTCACACCTGATCCCCGCGGAGATCGAGCGACTGGACCAGCCGTTGGGTTTCGGCGACGGCCTGACTGACGGGACGTACTGGGAATGGATCGAAAAGGCGAAACGTATTTTCCTCATTCTAGCAGATTTGGGGATCCCCGACCAGATCTTTGGCATCATCGACGATAGCTGGGATGACAATGATCTCCCTATCGCGCTTGATCAAGTTGGACGACTGGCGCTTACTCCCGGCAGGGACGATAGAATAGCCAAGAAGTTTTATGCTCGGCAATTCCACTACCTTGTCCGCTACGTCGACAAGGGCAAGCACGTCGTCTACCAAGATGACGAGTTGGTGCCTGTTGTGGTCGATAGATGGCCCGGTCTGCCTACCAACAACACTACCGACAGGGTCGGACTGCCCAACCGGCCCGGTGAGACATTTTCACGGCGCCGATTCTCCATCGGAACAAACCCCGGAATGATGTCGATGGAAAGTTTCTTGAGCGAGATTAACAGTGCCAAGAACCTACGGAGCGACCACTTAGCATCGTACTATGGCTCTTACGTTTGTCAGGGGTCTGCCTATGTCATATTCACACACACGAGTGACTTTAACCTCAAATCGCTCCTCTCAACAACACCAGGTCCGTTGAAATCGTTAGCGAAACAGGATCGAAGGCGTATGGTGATGAACTGGATTCATTGCCTAACGGACACGCTGTGTTATATCCACCGGAAGGGTCGGTCCCACGGAAATATCAAGCCGTCGACGGTACTCTTCTGCCCCAATAACTATATCTTCTACGCCAACATGTCCCGCTTGTACGGCGAGGCATCCGTGAGCGCGTCCGAAAAATCGGTCTTTGACAGAGAGTCGTACGATTACGCCGCACCGGAGCAGTGGTATCGACCCTCGCCAAATGCGCACCGGAGGAACACGATGGTGCAGCGGTCCTCGGTATCCACATCCTCGGAAAGCACCACGTTCTCCATCAGCCGGGGCGGCTCGGATACCAGCAGCAACGCCAGCTCGGTCCTCCACACGCCAAACCCGCTCCTCGAGCCCCAGGCCGCCGACGTCTTCTCGCTAGGCTGCGTGATATTAGACTTGATAAGTCTCCAGATGAAACGAACAGCCAAAGCATTCGGCTCGCACCGTGCGGCAAAGCACAAGCTCGCGGGTCGAGGAGGCGCCGTCCTCGACTCCTCGTTCCACCGGAATCCGGGCCAGGTGGAGTCCTGGATGACGGGGCTCGCCAAAGACGCGTCCAAGAAGGACGATGTCGTGTTCCACGGCGTCGCGCCCATGCTCCACGTCGTGGCCCGGATGTTGTCGGCGCTGCCCCAGGAGCGGCCGACGGCGCAGGAGGTCGAGCAGGCCATGTACAAGATCCTCACGGAGAACTGCCAGATGCCCGAGCCACACTGCGTACACCAATACGGCGGCGACCTGGACCCCCCGGGACTGGGGAATCTCAAGATCCGCGAGCAGAGCGGGAACTTCAGCATCGCTAAGAAACAACCCGGTGCGCCGGCCTCGAGGCCCGGCTCGCGTATCAGCTCTCACCGTCGATCCATCAGTACTAATCTAGACAGACAAATGACCAACTCGACGGGCAGCAGTGATGAGCGCCACCTGCTTCAGGATGTGCGGGCTTCACACGCGCGACCCGACTGGCAAACTCCCATTCATAGCACTAACCCTACGTATATCGTTGGCACGAACTGAAACGACATGAAAATGGCGTGGGATCGTGTGTCGGATATGAACAACCCCCAAAGGCTGGAAGTCAGAGGGGCCATCGCGGCCAAGGAGTAGATAATGGACGAGCTTGAGATATCGGGGAAGAGACAAGCATCTGAGGTGGCCATCGTTTTCAATTAGATGTCGACGGCTGGGGTCTTCTGCGGGATAAGGCGATTTGGAGTATGACGGGTTTTTCTGTGGCTCAGGGATATAATACACCATGATAGAGAATGCATCATTCGCAATGTTCAATGTTCACACAAGACAACTTGCTGCCTACCAAATCAAACTGACTTGGAATATGACGACGACGTGGGATATGGGACTGGATAGAACGGACGGACGGTGCACCATTGACGGCCTCATACAGGCAGGTAGTTATGTACCACACCCGACAGACAACCAGTGCGTAAACACCAATTTCATGGTACAACAACACAACGTCAATTAGATCCAGAATTACAACATTAGAGCGGAACTGGTTGTGCAGTAGAATCTCAATCGAACTGTCCCTGGAATTTCGATGTACCGCGACCCACCTCTCAGTAAGCACCCAATGACAAGCCACCCCAAGGTCCAGGTAGGTGGCGGGCACCTACCAGGTCAGAGCTCCGGCCCCTGCAGGCGCAAGCAGCAGGCACTGACCTCAGTACGTAAACGAGCCTGACGAACGACCTCCAATGGATTCGAGAGCTCAGTCGGCCCAAGAACCACGACAAATCAACAACAGCAACAAATAACAGCGACATAACCACACGAAGCACACCTCCTCCCACGCCAGCAATCGACACCGCCCGGGGACGTCTCACCCACCAAAAACCAAACAAAAACACACACATCCAATATGTCCACAGATAAGCCCTCTGTGAAAGAGGCCCAGACCCTGGCAAGCACCAACCCGCGCAAGGCTGAGGCCATCTACAAAGACATCATCTCCACGCCCCCCTCCGTCACATCAGAAGCCGCCATCAAGGAATACGAGACCGCCCTGATCAGCCTGGGCGAGCTGTACCGAGACGAAAAGTAAGAAGAGCGAGAGGCCGGTCCGGGTTGTGCGTGGCCGTCTGCGTGTTGCCCCCTGTCGCTGACGCAGTCGTTCACAGGAAGCCAAACGAGCTGGTCGAGCTCGTCACCACGAGTAGAAATGTCCTCTCCAACTTCGCAAAGGCCAAGACGGCCAAGCTCGGTATGCTCTCCCCAGCTCCCCTACGTCAGCCTCTGGCATCTCTTCGTGCTTGCTCGTCCTGTGTTCCCTGACCCGACTGACGCCGCCGCCGCATCACCATCGCAGTCCGCCAACTCCTCGATCTCTTCGACGCCATCCCCAACACAACCGACATCCAGATCGCCGTGACAAAGTCATGTATAGAATGGGCCACCTCGGAGCGACGAGGCTTCCTCCGCCAGAACCTCGAGACCCGCCTCGTCACCCTATACATGGCCAAGCAATCCTACTATGACGCCCTGACCCTCATCAACGGGCTGCTGCGGGAGCTCAAGCGCCTCGACGACAAGCTGGTCCTGGTCGAGGTCCAACTGCTAGAGTCGAGGGTATACCACGCGCTGGGCAACATCTCGAAAGCGCGCGCCGCCCTGACGAGCGCCCGCACGAGCGCCGCCTCCGTCTACACCCCGCCCCTCCTGCAGGCGAATCTCGACATGCAGTCGGGCATGCTGCACACGATGGACCAGGACTTCAACACGGCATACTCGTACTTCATCGAGGCGCTGGACGGGTACCACACGCAGGAGGCCACGCCGCGGGCCACGGCCGCGCTGCAGTACATGCTGCTGTGCAAGATCATGCTGAACCTCGCCGACGACGTCAACTCGCTGATGGCGTCGAAGCAGGCGCAGAAGTACGCGGGCCAGACGCTCGAGGCCATGAAGGCCATCGCGCGCGCACACTCGAACCGGTCGCTCGAGGAGTACGAGCGCGCCCTCGGCACCTACCGCTACGAGCTCGGCAGCGACGCCTTCATCCGGAACCACCTGCGCCGCCTCTACGACGCCATGCTGGAGCAGAACCTCATCAAGGTCATCGAGCCCTTCAGCCGCGTCGAGATCGACCACATCGCGCGCATGGTCGGCCTCGACAAGCAGCAGGTCGAGCGCAAGCTCTCCCAGATGATCCTCGACAAGGTCATCATCGGCGTCCTGGACCAGGGCGCCGGCTGCCTCATCATCTTCGACGAGACCCAGCGCGACGAGTCCTACGACGCCGCCCTGCAGACCATCGAGAAGCTGAGCAACGTCGTCGACGTCCTATATACGAACCAGGCCTCCATGTTGGAGTAAGAGTATTTTGGTTGGTGTCTATGAATTGATTGATGGCTTAGATGTGGCGAGATCTGGTCGATAAAACGGCGCTGGATGGTTGTTGCTCTTCTTCTACAGCAGAGGGAAAACTGGGATTACATTACGCCAACGGCATCGGATCGATCACCTGCGCCGACCGCGTCGCATGCTACACATGTAATATTAAATAGACCACAAATCAGGCCGAAATGGACGTCAATACTACAGGGTGTTGCTTTACGGTTCCCCGCCTCAATTCACACGATGCTTACTATATGTAGGCGTCAAAATGGTAAATCATGCATGCAACATTAGCTATCGTCTATATTTTTCATGATTGTGACATGTTCCTCCCCATGCAGTCAACCCATATGCTAACCTCGATCCATGTTTTCTTTTCAGTCATGCCCGCCTGACCGGTAACATCATATCGACCAGAACCAAGCCAAGCCAAACAAATGGCTAACCATCTGTGCAAACAACACCCACCCCAAAAAGGGGCAGAGGTCCAGTTCCTCAACGTCCGTAAACAAGAATCCAGAACAAGACATCCCATATGCAAAGTGTGGGTAGGGGGGTATCTATTAGATATGCCGTTTTCATATCATACCATACCACCATGATAAAAGAGCAGCAAAACGCCTTGCTTCCCTACATGCATGCATGTCCTCACGGACTTAATCCAGGAGGAGGTCCTTCCTTCCTTCCTTCCTTCCCAAACAACCCAGCAGGGATTTTCAGGGTCCGTACAACGCCATCAACTTATCGATCAACGAGCCAACCAAACAATGCACATATCTCAAACGCTTGCTAACAATAATCCATGAACAGGGAAAGGGTGGGCGGTATATACTTTACCGGGCAGCACCAGCGGCAGTAGCGGCGGCGGCGGCGGCGGCAGTAGCTCGCCTCTTCTCCTCGCCAATAACGAGCGCGAATACCCTCTTGGCAAGGACGCGCTCATCCCAGCCTCCGACCTCGAGCTTGAAGGCTTCGGCGACGTCAAGGTGCCATGGCTCGAGGAGCAGGCGCGCGTCCTGGGCCACGACTTCCTTTCCTAGCAGCGCGGACGAGCGGCGCCTGTCACGGGGCGGCAGGGCGCACATCTGCTGGAAGCGTAGAGGATCGCGGCGGCGCAGCTGCAGCATCTCGTCGAGGCGGACCCAGTGCTGTTTCGTCCACGTCGTCTGCGACAGGGCGACGAATGTCGCTGCTGCTGCCGCGGGGGGGTTGGGAGCACGCGACTGCTTGTTTTCTCCTCGTGAGGTTGCTGTCGAGAGCTTGGGGGCGGTTTTGTCATCTAGAGAATTATTGTTGGCGTTCATGATCTTCTGGGTGTGATGAGGATGCGGCTGGTTCTCCTTACCCTCGAGAGTGGGCCGAAGAGCGGGCCCTTGTGAGATAACGTTGCGTGCGTTAGTACTGCTATGAAGTGTGTTCCGCGTCTGAGCCTGCGCTGAGGGAGATATTGCGTTATTCGAGAAAGCCACGATACGTCCTGGCGTTGTTGGTTTCAGCGGTGAGCGAAAGCAGGATTTGGTAGGTGAGAGATTTCGGTCCCATTGAGAAGGCTTCTCGCGCGGTGGCACACGTTCATACTCGGAGCCCTCTGTTAACGCAGAAGATTCTTGCTCATCGCTGGATTCCTGTAGACCATCATGAATGTCACCTCGAGCAACCGAAGAACCTCCCTGGCTAGGTGCGAACAGTGAACCTCTTGATCCTCCCGGTCGTGGTGTAAAATTCTGCTTTTGTTGAATTGGCGGGAATACTTGACGCTCGGGTGTTAATGGTGCGACTGATTCCGGAATGGAACGAGTGGGAGAAGGTGAGACTGAGGTCGATGGTTCATAAGTATCCGCTACGGTATCAGTAGATCGTAGAGCTGGACCTGGAGACAATGCGTCTGTTCTTCGCTCAGAACTTGGTTGAGAGTTTCTCTGTGGTAACGAAGGGAACAGGCCAGTCGACCAAAACGCCTTCGGAGGCTCTTTCAATTGTCTAGTCTCCAATGCCGGTTGGGGAATTGCAGCATTATTCGTATGATTAAGCGGGTTAGATCCGGGCGACCCGCTTCTGGGCAATGTTGCCGGCGACGAGAAGAACGACAGGATGTCAAATCTACCAAAAAACCCAGGCTTAGACTGAGCAGGTCTCTCCTGTACTTTTGGGGTCTGCTTCGCCTGCCGGGCCACCATCGAATACTCAGAAACATCTCCGGATGCTTCCGGAATTGTAGGCATGTTCAAATCTTCTGGTTCCTCTTGCACCTCATTTTCCTCGTGGCCTTCATGCATTGGCTCTTCATGCGTTGGTTCTGGCGCCTCATGGGGCTGCTCAGGAGCGCCTAGTTCGTCGTCCTCTACCGGAATCTCAGGTACGTCAGAACCAGCAGATCCCGCATATTCTCCAAAGCCATCATGGCTGGGATTCGGAGAAACAGTGTTCTCCCGCCCACGTAACTCTTCTTGCATTGGGCTCTTCTGTACAGGTTCCAGCTCCGGCACCTGTTTTCGGCGATCCTGTTGAGGTTGTGATACCACGGGTCGTTCCCTAGATCTGATAGGCGGGTACTGTTCAGCTTCACTTTGTGAGCTCTCCTCAATTTCTATTTGAGACGAACTCGCAATGTCATCTTTGTAGATAAGCCGCCTATTGTTCCTTCTCCAAGGACTTGGAACCTTGCTCCGCCGAGATGATGGTACATCTGATTTCAACGGTCTTGCTGCAGTCTGAGGTGGCTCTGGCTTGCCGGGTGACATGCGGGATGCTTCAATGTCCCAAATATCGACATCGTCATCATCGTTGTCGTCATTAATGTGCCCTTCTCCAAACATATCGTCCAGGTCGTCATCCATATCTTGAATAGATTCATCACGGGGGCCTTGGTCTTGTTCGGGGTTTAGATTTGTATCGTCAGCAAAAGATGCCTGATGCGCACTTGCGTTACGCGTTGCAACTCTTTCGCTATGAGAACTCGATGTCTGAAATGATGGCCGTTGACTACTCATTCGCTGGAAATCGTTGCCATAGTCAGACCAACTCATTTTCCTATTGGCACCCAGCGGACCTGCTTTTGTGGGATCAGTTATGGAAGAACTATGAACTGATGCGATAGAGTTAGATGATTTCTGCATGGTAGAGTCCCGCAAGGACTCGGTCCTTGAATGTGTAATCTTGCCACGGCCGAATGGATCCCCGGCCTCGCCGGAGCTCGGTGGGACAGGCCCAAAGTTTCGATCCAAGTTTGACCTAAAATTCTGAGCTAGTCGAGTGGGTGAACCGACGGAAAGTTGAGATTTATTGGGGACTCCTCGGTTACGGATAGAGGGCGAAGGTGACCTCGCAACAGACGATTGGCGCGGATCACTACCCATAGAGCCTTTAAACGGGCTCCCTAGATTGCGTTCTCGGCCTTCTGGAGATGAATTATCAGACATGACGTTTTGAAGGGTACGGCCAACCCTGACAATTGGCGAAAGGGAGGGGCGCGGGGGTGGAAGAGGAGCCTCTAAAGATTGAAGCTGGCTTGGTTGCCGTTGAGGTGAAGAGGATCGCCTCTCTTGTACAGCATTCAGCTCATGTTGCAGGTTTGAATAGCCAAAATCTAAAGCACGAGGTCGAGTTCTGATGGGTGGAGACGAGGGCACATCCGTGTGGTGAACGGAGCCGGGCTGATCCTGAGCTTCCACGCCTGCATCTTCTTCATGGGCTTTCCTTGAACCGGCATTCGACGATGAAGTTTCTTCCGGTGTGGGAAGCCGGTTCGATCCATAGTCTACGCTAGACCTCCGGGCCGTTTGGCGAGTGGTCTGGTGGAGCTCCTCATCTCTTGCTGGTGACCTGTGAGTTGGCGTTTCCACACGTCTCACCGGTCTAGGAGTTGCAGCCTCCAAGACAGCATCTGGTATCCCAGAAAAAGAATCATCATAAGATCCGTCATCCCCGACATGATGCTCATTTTCACCGACTGTCGCCTTTGTCGAAAGACGTGCTGGCGTGGCCGCGTGAAGGATGCTATCTGGTATAGTAGAGAACGAATCGTCAACATTTCCTCTGCCAACAAAAACTTGACGACTTAGTGGCAATTGTTTAGGCCTCCTCGGGCTCCTTGATAAAGGCCGTTCACTGTCATAGTCTGTTGTCACAGTCAACTGGTCTTGCACCTGGTCTCGTTCTCCAACTCTGCTCGAGTTATTTTCAGCCTCGGCGGCATGCGACGAGCTTTCTGTTCCAGTTTGTAAGCTGCGCCGCAGCGAGTCCAGTGTCTCATTGATTATCCGGCTCGTTTCCTCTCCCATTTCATGTTGATCTGAAGCGGCTCGATCTGCATGGCTATGGAAAGAAGCTTGGAAAGAAGCCTGAAATGAAGGTAGAGATTCTACTGCAATCATACTAAAGTCAGAAGCGTTTGCTATGGTGTCTTGTCGATTATGCGTCATTCCATCTTCGCTCTCAGCGGATTGAAGATCACTCTGTGGCTCTATTCCTTGATAGTCCTCGCCCATCGTGTAGTCGTCATTTTCAGCCAATTCTTGGTGTGAAGATGTAGGCGAGCTCGAGAGCCTATTTATACCCGCCGGGTCCCGAGGGCTTAGACGCAACGCAGATATTGTGCCAGTACTCCGTCCGTGGGGAGGGTCGAATGTGGGATCGGTGTTATGGCCGTCAACACGCTCACCTGTGGCTCCATCTCTCCCCATATTCAGCGATGTGTCATGGCCATGTTGGATATGCGATTTTGAAGCCGGCGCACCAGATGTCGTGGCGCCGCTCGTCTCGGACCTAGTCTCAGTGATGACAGTCGGTTCTTCAGATATAGGCACTTTTCGAGGTCGGCCACGTTTCCTACCAGTTGTTCTATTTGAAGCTTGTGAAGAAGGAACAGATGTGTTTGCAGGCGGCTTCCTAGGTGTTTTCCGTGTCCTTGTGCCGCGTTTTGGCGTTTCCTGGCTGCCATCGCCCCCTATGTCCGCTGATGCATCATTCAAGATGCTAGCCTCTGATGGTGGTTCATCCCCCTGCCGGGCATGTTTGGACTTTCTTTGTATTGGAGTTCCTGCTCTCTTACGGCCCCTCGGCATAGGTGTCCCGTTACTAGTGCGTCGCGGCCTGCCACGCTTCCGTGGAGTGTTAACATCATCGTCGTCGTCATTCAAGGGCACAGTCGTCGTTGTGATGGTCTCGCGACGGCGCGGGCTCCTCGTTGGCGATGCCGCCGTGGGGAATAGCTTGCGATTAACCGTGTCATGCCCCAAGGCTTCCTCCGCTTCGACGGTCACGCGAATGCGCTGGGGCGATCGCTCGTCGCCGACATCGAGCTGAAAGGTCCGCTTCCTCGGCGATTGCTCGCGCGACCGTCTTCGTGGGCTGCTCTGTGGTACAGAGAGGGACGGCAGGTCATGCTGCGACTTGGTGATGCGACGTGACGCGGGCCGCACCGAGCTCGGGGCATCGTCGGCCAGCGGGTCTGGCGACGAGAGGTCGAGGAAATAGTCGGCGTCAGCCATTGCGGTGGCATGGGCGCGTCACGATCGGTGATTATCGATCAGTCGGCATGAATAGTGGTGTGCATTAAGCGTCTGGGCAGTGTAATCTGCTCTAGTGTTACGGCGATGGGGCCAGTACGTAAGGATTCGGTGTGATGATGCCAGGATGCGGGTGGAACAAGACACCAAAAAAGCAGTTTGTTTACTTTGACACATTCGGGCTAGCAACGTCCTGAACTCTATTTAGGTGGTAGTTAGGTGTGTCGACCTACAGTACGTAGGGCCCTAAGACGTGGCGGCGTGTGGGGCGCGGGGCCGACAGCATACAGGTGCCTACCTACCTAGGTACTTGCAGGCAATCTGGTGTACCTACCTAAGTAAGTACCTACAGTACCGTGGTATTGCCGTACAGCAGACTGTGTACTTAGGTATGTACTGTACTGTGTCCACCCACAGCCGAGTTTAGTTAGCTGTATCATCCGCTCATCATCCGCCCCGGCCATCGTCCGCCCCCAGCTTCTTCTTGACGAGGAATAACATTTTCCCAAACCCTGAAACTCGGCGACTTAGATCTTGCAATAACTCATACCTAAGGATCAACTATTATGTAATCGCACGGGCTACGGAGTTCAATGCGCTGGCTTATTTTATGATGTTGTACTAAACAAGTGGTTATCGCCGAACGCCGCAGTATGTGAACACAGACTAAGTATCTATCCATTCTCATAATATCTCTAACTAGGTGGCAATGGAAAGAGTTATTGATCATGTACTATAAGATTGCGCAATTCTATTAATAGCATTACCAAAGTTCCATAGTGCATGTTTTTCACCGCGTTCACGCCCTTCTGCAAGAGGTTTTCCAGTCGAGTTTGGGTGTCGGATTACTCATTTGACGTCTGTCGGCAATGACGTGATTCAAGGCCGCGCCAATCACCGAGGAACCTCCGACATCTGCCACATGCGATTGCTTTGAAATATGTACTGCTGATAAATGTGTACTTCGTTGATCAATCAATATATAATAGATCCCATTCTCATCGTTGCTTTGGTTGATTAGAACAGATTCACATCAAACCATAGAAACCTCATAGCTCGTTCAGGAACTCAACAACTGGCTTCATTTCTACCCGATATACTCCATCAAACCGTCTAACACACTATTTATATACTACGCCTCTACTCCGCTCGCCCCTCATTTACAATGGCCGTCTCAGAACCCACTACGGTTCCACGTGGCACCGTCACCGCGAAGCTTAACTTCTCTCGCCCCCCGCCAGAGGGACAAGTTGCGTTCAACTACGTGGACACTGCGCCAGCTGGTGAACCGCAGAACAATGTAGAAAGATATCAGGAAGATGTAACGATCGAGGATATCCGGGGTCGTGAGTCCGAGTACACATTAGACCACGACGCCTTCCAGATCATCCAAGATGTGCCCGAGTCAAAGGAGACAGAGTTCACGGACGACGAGTCTATCAAGGCAAACTACTACCCAGAGGTAGGGAAGCTTCTCCTAGACCACATCCCGGGGAGCAACCGGATCTTCCTCTTCGACCACACCGTGCGGCGCGCCGCAGCCACCGCCAACCGCAAGGCTGTGCAGATCGTGCACATCGACCAGACGGCGTACTCGGCCGAGAAGCGCGTGCGCAGCCACATGGGCGAGGACGCCGAGAAGCTGCTACAGGGACGCTACCGCATCGTCAACGTCTGGCGGCCGCTGAACAAGAACCCCGTCGAGTCGATGCCGCTGGGGTTCGCGTCCAGCTCGACGCTAGACCAGAAAGACGTCATCCCGGTTGAGCACCGCTATCCGCATGGCTACGTCGGACAGACGGCTGCTATTAACTACAACCCGAGCCAGAAGTGGCATTATCTGAGCGGCATGACCGGCAGCGAGCGTCTGCTGCTGGAGTGCTTCGACAGCGAGAGCTTGAAGGAGGGCACGACCGTTGATGGCGGGCGCGTGGCGCATACTGCCTTCGAGCACCCTGGGTCACGACCAGACGCCGAGGGTAGGGAGAGCATCGAGGTCCGCGCTCTTGTTTTCGGTCCTTGAACGACTTCCGGTGGATATTGATGAAGATACGAATGGGCTTGAATTTGACATTAGCTTAGCATTGAATAGGAGTAGGTATACTAAATGTAATCATATATGTTCATTTGTTACTATATCACGCTGTCTTAACGTGAGCGTGAAACATCGTTTCGAAGACACAGCCCACCGGAATTCCGCCGGAGTTCCGCCCATACACATCGCGACCTTACGCTACGTAGTGCTAAGTACCAGTTCTAAGGAGGCAGCGGAATAAATATGGTCGTTAAAAATAATAAACAACAGATAAATAACCCAAGTGATCCCAATTCGAATCAGCGTCCTCAGCAGGTCGAAGAGAAGTAACACAAAATCAATTCGTCCCACCAGCCGCCAAAATGACCAACTTCGTCATCAACATCGTATCCGACCCCGTCTGCCCATGGGTAAGTGAAGCAAACCCCCTTCCACATATACCATACACACACTCCCCGCAAGACATACATACATACCCATCCATTACTAAGACCACGAAAGTGCTACATCGGCAAGAGGCGACTCGACAAGGCCATCGCACTCTACCAAAAGGTCTACCCATCCGGTCGGGACGACACCTTCGCAGTGAACTGGACAGCGTACTACCTGGACCCCACGGCTCCGGCGAGAGGGATATCGCACAGGGAGCGGCTCCTGCAGAAGCTCGCCTCGACGAGATCCAAAAAATCGAACCCGGACCCCACTGCCATAGAGGTAGACGACAACAACCAAGAGCTCGCGGAGCGGCTCACGGCCCGCCTCGCGAGCATCGGGCGGCAGGAGGGGATAGCGTTCAGTTTCCAGGGCAGGATAGGCAACACGCGGTCCGCGCACCGGGCCGTCGCGTTCAGCAAGACGCATCCGAACCTTCAAAATGAGCCCGCGCAGCAAGTCCAAGACCGCTTCGTCACGGCGCTCTTCGCGGGCTACTTCGAAGGCAGCCTCGACATCACCAGCCACGAAGCTCTCGCCGACGTGGCGGCGAGCGTGGGACTCAATCGCGCGGCGATGCGAGCGTGGCTAGACAGCGGGCGAGGTGGCGAGGAAGTCGACGAGGAAGACCGCGCGGCGAGAGCCCGGGGTATCAATGGCGTGCCTTGCTTCACGGTGCAAGGCGCCAAGCTCGACGGGGCACAAGACGTGCAGGATTTCCTAGAACTATTTATAAAGGTCAAAGAAGAGGAGCAGGGGCAGGGATGAGGACAAGCAGAAGGGCAGATATAGGTAGATGGTACTAGAAGAGTGGTGGATGGGTGTATAGAGTGACTTGTACGAATGTAGCATCAACCCCCCTAGTATGACACAAGCGCACGGAGAGCAGCATTAAAATCTGGGGTTAGCTCAACCAGTCTCACTACTGAAGAAACGCATCGCTTGAAATCGTACAAATAACTCCTCGGCGCTGGTAATGCAGTGAAGCGCCAGATATCCCCCTACCCCGCCCCCAATGACCCAGCTGATATCAAACATGCGGTAAGGATATTAATTCAAGGGTCGAAATACCACCAATGCACAGGCTTCGTCTCTAGATTCGTAACTTTCTCATCCCCGTCTACAGCATACCAAATCAAAACTCATCCCTTTCGTTTGCCTCTACCACTGCCAGTTCTACTCATGGCTACACCGCCCAGGCTACTCTGACGACTCATAGGAGCGCCGGCAGATGAATTTGTAGCCGCATTCATAGGAACCTGGTTCCCGGCCGGGTCGTCTCTCACGCTTGAAGACACACCCAGTGCCTCCGCGAGCGCGTCTGTAGAAGGCCGAGGTCGTTGCACATAGGTGGCGTTTTTGCTTCTCCGCTGAGGGATCGACATAGTCTCCAGTAGACGGCGGCCGCCGTTATCGAGGTCTATGTTGGAGCCTTTACCATTCTTAGTCTGGAAATTCTTCCAGATCGTCATCACCGTCAAATCCTGCTGTGTGTCTTCCATTGACAAACTTGCTGGGGTATTGGACTCAGATTTGACATATGCTTTGACGTAGTGCGACTGAATCAATGGAGGCATCTTGGGGTCTTGAGCTGCCACCTTGCTAAGATTACCCGGAATCTCGAAGTTTGCCAGGCCTTCTATACCAAGTACTTTGTCGTCGTAGAAGTTCTGTTGGCCACCTCTTGTGCTACGCGTAGTATGCGAGGGTTGTCGTTCCATCGTCGCCGCCGAAAGCTCCTCTTCATCATCGTTGGCATCCCCGTTGCTAGTGTCACTCTCCTCGGGCGAGGGAAGTATATTTCCTCTGGCGTCGCGGCGCGTCAGCAAGTGCTTGTGTGCTGCCAAAGCTGCCGTATTGTAAGTCATGGAGAGCTCCTTGTCAGTAAACAGTTTGTCCATGCTATAAACCGGGCCCACCCCCCGGCGCAGGCTCTTGAGTCGATCGCTTTGCCAGAAGGGCGTCGCATTAGAAGTGTCTCCTCTGCGAGCAGGCACCGGTGACCCATCATCATCAGCCGCATGGCGTTTTCTCTTCTTATTATCCGAAAAGCCAGGTAGCTCCTCCATCTCACGTCGCAGTCTAGTATTCCTCTTTCCATGAGGACCACCAGGGCTGGCCGGGTTGGTCAGGCTGAATTGGTTTGGGTGCAAGAGCAACGCCGACCCGTCAGAAATATCGATCGCTTCCTTCTCCTTCGCGAGTCGGTATTTCTTGGACATGATGTTGTTGATCAGCCTATCCTTGAGGGTATCGGACAGCGCCTTGTGCTCTCTCTTGGCTACTTCGGTTCTGTAGGCGTGGGTATTATGATAGTCTTGCATCTTTCGCTCGTAGTCGTACTGGGTAATAAGAGTTAGCCAATTTCGCAGCGCCAATGGTAGTCTGAGGCAATGATTACCTTTTGGGCTGTCATGTCGTAATCACGAGTCTCTAGTAGATCCTCAACTTCACGGATCCATTCTTGGAATGTAGGCCCAGCCATCTCTAGGAGACTGCGGTGGGAGGCGTTGGTGTTGTTGTTGTTGGTGTTACTGGCACCATTGTCCGCTTGGGAAAGCTCTCTCTCCCTTCGTTCGCGATCGATTTCGTCGAGCGGGCGGTCGGCATAAGGATCGACTCGCGACACAAGGTTCACGTCGACCTGGATCTTCTGTAGCTCTTCTCGGTAGTGTCGGTCCTTCTCGCGGTTGAACTGCTCAGAGAGGGCGCTGAGGCGATCACTCAAAACCTGGCGTTTCTTGTCTCGCTTGGATTGCGGCTGGGGGGAAGGACGAGAGTTTTTGCTCGTGCCCGCTCCCACGTGCTGTCCAGCATCGGGGGCGGCCATGGGGGGCTAATAGACGACGGTATGGTTATGTGTATCGTTACGCAGTAGCAGTCGTGCGGAAGTTGCTGAGGTTGTGGGAAGACGACGTCGACGATCGGGAGGTGAGAAGGCCGCCGTTTCAATCTGACTTGTTTATCTGGCTGTTAATCTAACAGTGTGGTCAGAAAAGGGTTGCGGATTGTGTGAGAACGTGGAACTAGCTCCGGTTTTAGAGCGTAGTGCAGTGTCCTTGCGATGCTAGTTTCCTTGGTAAAAGGAAGATAACTACTGAAAAGCGAGAAGGCATGTACGTTTACGAAGCAAGGAAGGATGGTAGGTGGAAGCGCTAACCGTAGCCGCCATGCTGTTTGCCCTTGCTGTTGGAGATAGCTGCCAGCATTGGACTTCTCTCGATTGGAGGAACCTAAAACCCGCCCCACTTGCCTAATTTGGTTATATTACCTACTTATACCAGCCTCTCAACTCTAAACCACATACTTATGCGTATGCCCCGGGGCCGTCTAACCTCTATTCTTACCGGTACGAATTCGAAGTCAGGGCCAAGCCTGCCCATATCTACTAAGGCGCCATCCCTTGCTTGCATCCCTTACTTAGAAAACAAGCATCAGCTAGGTCCCATTCCATTCATGACCTAGGTACATTAGAAGACTACCTAGTTGACGTCTAGTCTGCTGCCGCAGATAGGTGGTTGGGTGCAGCTAGTCAGGGTTGTTTCAGATCTGTGCAACTTCCTTGCGTATTCTAGGAAGACCAAGTTGTGTTGTCAAAGACACATAGTAGAGCTGCCATTCCCTTTCGAATATTGAACAGTCCAATCTGCTAGTGTTGCACCTCGACAGTGGTGCAACGTATATCAAATGTAAATTACGATTTAAAGAACGCTGGCAGTAGGTAGGATTTGGAGATCAAAGGCCCATCTAAAGCGGATGGGAGTTAATGAGATTAGGTTTATTTTCATCATTAATTTGCCAGATATACTAGATTCCCTGTTAAAGCTCGAAGCACAGGTGCGCTAGAGGTGGTATTGTAGTCTTTCGAACAAATCCTTCGGGGTGCTAGGTCATCAAGTGGATAGTGCAAAAGGCCATTTCTTAGATTCCTTGAGGCATTACAGGAAGAGCTTGTTTGGGCAAATGTTCGTATTTTATCCTCTCACAGTGCAGCATTCTCTATAATGTCAAAAGCCGTGTGGTCTTATTAATGTTTTCCTGGTGCTAGACGAATCTATAGGACGGACAATGCGGGTATTTTTATATTTGACGGCCACAAATCCCATTTGCGAGGACACCCTAGGGATAGTTAATTGTATAGCAGGCACGATAAAGTTGTTACCACCAAACTCACCTTCCTCTTCGCTGGAATGGAGATAGTCAACACATACCTAGTTAATACTTATGGGGAAATGTCATTTTGCTTTGACGTTCTTGAACTCTATAGCTTTCTGTCCACGTCCCATTGTCAAGAAAAGCAATGGAGATCATAATTCTAAAAAAAGAAAAAGACTATGTAGTTAGCAAATTGATCATCATGTAGATATCTCACTAAACTACTTTACAAATTTCTATAAGTAATCACAATCTTTAATACCTTTAACCTCATTTTGGCCCAGCCGAGCTACCTGTAATGAGATCAAGAATCTCAAAAGTTGGAGAATTGCACAGCCGGTTAAGGTGCCCCAGAAGGTTGCAGGCAGTCCTTCCTCTCAAGAATGTTTTCTTTGCCCATCACAGCAGTTGGCTAAAGGCCGGGGGAAGCCCCCTAGATTATGGGAGAGACTACCTAGAAAATACAAGAGCGTCGTTACTTCAATTCAATGTTTAATTTGGCGGACTTGGTCTCCTAGTCTAGGTAGCGACGATGTTCAGAGTTATAGAGTTAAACGCCCCCTTAATAAGTATCTTGCATCCTCCACACAAAGTAGCTGCGCTGCAACGTCTACTCGGCATAGCGTTAAACTCGCAACATCTTCTAGGGTGCCCCTCGTGAGGAAAACGACACCCAACACATATTCCTATAATAGCAGCTCATCTACCCAAGCAAACCCTCAAGACCTAGGCGCACCCGCCTGCCAGTACATGGACTAAAGTCGCCCTTTTAGCAATGATGTCATCTGGAAACGACACCACTCCATCCCACGTAGAATCAAAACGCACGCAACAGCCAACTAGGAATGAAGACCGTGTCGCGAAGAAGCCAAAGAAGAATGATAGCCGAAGCACTGTCGACAGTTCACACTGCATCCACCACCGAGATCCAGAATGGAACATTGACAAAATTTCCTGGAAGTCCTGGTGTCACACCCACCACTGGTGTCTGTTCAGGGGACGCCCCCGTTAGGTACGGTCGACAGTCTTAGTCGCGTTTTCTGTCGTCGTTGCTGCTGTCGTTGTTGCCGGCATCATATTTTCGATCTATTATGTCAGTCCCGAAGCCGTGCCCACACATGACCCCTTTCACCAGGCGGAGGAGCTAGGGTTTGCAACATTACATTCTGACGGATAAGCCTTCGCAGGCGGTTTCTAAATATAGCACGGAAATTTCCACGACGAAAACAGTGCAAGGAGAAGGGCGCTTCAAGGCTTTGCTGCCGCAAAATACGCGAACAATACTGGATACTACAAGCATCGAGACACAGCAGCCGCTCGGAGACGGACGCGATGTAGATGGCCGGGCTGCCAAAGCTGAGAACGTCGTCAGATAGGGCATTGGAAACAGAAGGGGCAAGAAAAGAGCCGTTAAAAGGTAGACTGTGTCCAGGATGGGGGAGAGGCGCTGATTGCCGAGGTGAATCTGTACAGCACCTTTGACCCTCGTCTTCTCGAATTCGCCGGAGATTAACGTCCGACTGGTCGCAATGGATTATTCGTTATCCTAGTATCACTTGTTACTCAAGTGTATAGTCGCCTTCTGGTAGATACTGTTGCGGAGGCGACTTGAACCTTTCATGGACACAACAATAAAAGGAGAGGCGAGAACGGGTAGCCAGTTGGGGGCTAAGAGAATGTGGCATGGGTTGGATCGATCCTCGAGCACCTCCACTCCCATAGCGATTAGATCGCTATCTCGCATAACTTGTGTATTAGACATAAGAGCCAAGGATCACGGTGCGCAGTATGGTGGACAGAATGACGACTCTATTAGAAAGAGGGTGGGGGAAAGGGGGAGCTTTAATAAAACATGATTAATGCCGGGTATAACATTAGTCGATAACTCTTATTTTCGTTACAGGGCCAAATCGGCAGCTTTAAAGAAACCATAACTAGCTGTGTTGTAGAAGTAGGTATCCCCTTTTCTTCTAGTTCCTCGACGTTGTGAACGCAGCCAATCAGTTGATTTCCAACTTAGGCTTGGACAGAAACTGGAGTGTTGGTTGGATGTAACGTTCTGGATACCACCTAAAAGCTCAAAAAGGGCGAATAATAAGATGTAGGATCGCTCACTCCATGTTTTGTGGCTATTCGCCCATATGCTGTTATACGACAAGCTTTTGTTCTAAAAATCATTCCTCAAATTTACAGTACCTATTGCGGCGTTGAAATGTACCCCACGGAAACTTGGCGTGCCTGCATATGTATAGCCCCACATAGTCCCGTCAACTTCAGCTCGTCCACTTCCAAGACATCTAGCCTAGCCCCTCGAGATTCCATGTAGCAGCAATGCTACAAAGAACGAAGTCTGATCTGCGCATCTCCTATACCTGTTTCGTGTGACCTAGGCTAGGCCCGAATATATGGCGAGCCAGGTAGAGGCGCCGCTGCTTGCGCGGCGGGACGATGACTTCGACGACGATGACTTCGACGAGACGCCCCTCGACGACGACCCCAATGCGCCGATAGTAGACGGCAAGGCGCGACAGATCGGTCGGCTCGGGTACTTCGTCTGGTTATTGACGTTGTCTGCCGGTATCAGCGGTCTTCTATTGGCTGTATGCTTCCTATTCCCTTCCCCTTGCTTGCGTGCTCTCTGTCGACTATGAGTTGGGCTAACTATAACATCTATCCAGATGACACCGGCGTCATATCCGCGACGCTGGTCTCGATCGGGACCTCGCTGTCGAATCGCGAGTTGACGTCCCTCGATAAATCCATCATCACGTCCTCGACGTCGCTCTTCGCCCTCGTCGCATCCCCGCTGTCCTCCATCCTCGCCGATCGCCTCGGCCGCAAGCCCGTCATTCTAGTGGCCGATATCCTTTTCGTGTTCGGCGCGGTAATCCAAGCGATCAGCGTCTCTATACCGCACATGGTTATCGGGCGCTCGATCGTCGGCCTTGCGATCGGTGCGGCCAGCTTCGTGACACCGCTATATCTCGCGGAGCTGGCGCCGGCCGCACATTGCGGTATGGTCGTTACGATGAATGTATTGTCTATCACGCTGGGTCAAGTTATTGCATACGTCATCGGCTGGATATTCGCCGTACATGGCAACCCTGCCACGGGCTGGAGACTCATGGTTGGTTTAGGCGCCGTCCCGGCGGCCCTGCAATGTCTTTTGCTATTCTTTATGCCGGAGACGCCGCGATGGTTGGTCAGAGCTAAGAGGTCAGATGAAGCGCGTGCTGTCATTCGGAAGACCTGTGGCTCCGACCCTATTGCCATGCAAATGGTCGATAGCACATGCAAGGATATTGAAATCGAAGTTCGAGAAGAGGAGGATAGTGTAAGCCTGGGCAATGGCGATGGTAAAAATCGCCGTAGCTGGCGGGAGCTGTTCGTGCCCAAGAACCGGCGGGCACTGACTATAGCCTGTCTACTTCAAGGGTTGCAACAATTATGTGGCTTCGTAGGTTCTTCTATGCATCGAAGAACGCACCGCAGCGTTTAATAACGTGATTTGTTACTGATCTTCCAACTAGAACTCGCTCATGTACTTCTCGGCGACGATATTCCTCATGCTTGGCTTTACTGTGCCCACTTTAACGTCGCTTAGCGTTGCCTCTACAAATTTTATCTTTACGGTCGCAGCACTACTGCTCGTTGATAGGATAGGGCGGCGGCGAATCTTGCTATACTCGATCCCATTCATGGCTTTCGGGCTATTCGCGACGGCCTTCGGCTTCAGGGCCTCGGGAATGCTTTCCGACGCTGGCGCCGACACGGAGTTGACGCAAGGCGCTGCCATATTCATCCTCATAAATATCATGGTCTACGTGGCTGCGTACGCGCTCGGGCTTGGAAACGTTCCGTGGATGCAGAGCGAGCTCTTCCCACTCAGCGTCCGGTACCCACGTCGCTGGAGGCTTGATTTGCCATTTTTGGAAGGATCTCAGCTCCAGAGAGACATGTTTCATAAGTCTGTCTAAGGAGCCGTGCATTGTATAAACTATCATGCTAACGCTGCTTTGCGACATATTTCATTTAATCGGTTTAAATCTTATCCGTAAGGTATATTTAGCGCGTAGTTATATGTTCTCCTTAGTTACAGTATATAAAACGCCTTGCTACTACAACTCATCCTTAACTGCTAAAAATTAATGTATTGTAATCTGTTTTCGATTTTCGATATAACCGCCGAGCTTTCTGCAGGAATGCTAAAGTATAATATAACTATGTTTCCTGTAAAAGTCCTTAGTTGCTAAGTATAGCTATACATTTCCTTTCTTTACCTAATCTAAGTAACTTTAAGCGGTATTTTTTGCTTGACATATATTACATTGTCCTTTATTTCGATTCGGAAGGCTCTAAAACTTCCAAGCTTTGATTATAAGGATTAGGACTTTAGCTACATTCTCGGTAAACGTTTTAATCTATCCGGAAAATAGTACGGTCGTAGTTTATTCGGCGAACCAAACGCTATTGTTCGCTCTACTATCGATAGCAACCCGGATCTCCCGAATCAACTCTTTAACTAAAAAAATGCCACGGGAAGAAGGACCTTGCTGGAAGCCTAAAAGCGATAATAGGTTATATAGCCTAGGAATCGCGCGTTGTTAGTTTATTGCGGCGGCGAACAGGCGACCGAGCACCAATAACTTGTCAGCGTTGCAGTTTTAGATGTTAGACTCGAGGGTTAAGCCGATAGTATAAAACCTACGTTCCGTTGCTTTTGTATTAGAGCATTCGGGATTGTCGGGCTTCGGAACTAGTGTCATACCGTAGGAGAGGCGGACATTGTATGACTACAAAACGCGGTCCATGGCTTAGAGGTCGGTTCGATTATAATAACGGGGGAATGGCAAGTCCGATAAAGCCTGTGTCCTGCAACCCAAAGTCACGGTCAGCATGAGTTTCATCGAGTTCAAGGTGGTACTAACCTCACTGCCTCTGCCACGACGATTCCCTAAAGTCGTAGCGGCGCTGGGCATGGTACTTGGAGTACCGGAGAGTCGCGATCACAGCAAATCTTGTGGCATTCCGTGCACTCGTGGCCGGCTTTCACCTCGCACAAGCCAGGTATAGACGCATTGTACTGTGGGGGAGCCATTGGGATGGACAAGGACAACGCTCAACTGGTGATCGTGATGGCAATAATTGATTGAGAGGTGCAGCCGGAGCGAGGAGTTGTTGTGCGTGGTAGGCCGGATGCTCCAACTTCCACACGGGTGCATGGGTTTAAGTAGACTACGCACCCCAAATCGCGAAGGAATGGTAAGGAGATTGTGGGGAAAGGCCCGGGGGAGTTCCTGAGTGTAAGGTTTGCGAGATAATTGGCAGATCAAGACGCTCGGCAATCGATTTTGATACTAGATTCATAAAAAAAAGTACGTTAAGACGTAAGCGGGTAGATCTGGGGACGGCGAAGTAGATAACTGGAGGGTAGGTGTATCTTCAGTGGCTGCTGCTGTAGGGCAGGGGGGCATTGGTGCCAATTAGCCTGAAGGATAAGGCTCAGTGGACGGGCGTGAATGGTGCCAATTGGCAGGGAAAACGAAAAACAATAGTGAAATTGGTGGTCCTCGATGGTAAACTGGTACGATTAATGAAAAACAATCGCCAGCTACCAGATTGTAATAGATCATCCATGTAATAGGTGTGTGTATGTATTCGTTGATGTAGAAGTCTCGGACTCTTACCTTGGACTTGGCGGGGTTGATTGGCGTGAGCTACCCGTGCGGGGCCCTTATATTGCATCGCGTCTGCCAGTTTGTTAGTTGAATAAGGGGAACATTCTCGGGTTTATTTTCGGTATTGTTTTCGTCTTCGGTATCGTCATCGTCTTCGTTCTCGCAATACAATAGAACGTTCACGAAACTGTGCAAAAGATGTGTTGCGCTGCTTACGCGTGTCCATCCCTTGATAGACAGGTCCCACTAAGCCCATAGTTTCGATCGCTCGAGCAGTTTGCGGATTTGAGCTGCCGGGAAAGGGTAAATGAATCGTTCGGCGCCATCTGTAGGCTTGCCAGTACCTAGGTCGATGCTAGTACACTCGATATTCAGGCGCTTCAAGTCTTGATCTGTGAGATAGCGGCTTGGAAGCTCGACCACGTCGAAAAGCATCTTCCTCAGGGTGTCCCAGATACGCTTGGCGGAAACAAAGTTGACATCTACGGCTTGGGCCTTTTGGCGTTGAGGATTCCTAGTTTTTCCTTCCATGACTTGTAGGTTTTCTGGCCGCTTGTGCGTAGAAATCGGTCCAATTACAAAGAGAGGAGTATGTTGTCCTTGTTCTGAATGCGACAAAAAACCTAACATAGCCATTATATTCGGTACAGTAGCCCCCTCATAGTTGTCCTAGTAACAGCAGCCCACACCTTACCTACATGTACTGTAGGTTTTATCCCTTTAAGGGGTATCATGACCAATAAAATCAGGTTATTTTGGGATACCTTTATTCCTACCTAATCTCGCCCGTGCTAGACGTACCAACAAGAACTTATCTTTACATAGTGCCACATCACACTTACTTCAGCCCCGAGCCGCACTAGACCTACAGTACGAGCTGAACATACATAGTTTGTCCTACCTTTCGCTTCACTTTACCCTTTTCGTTTTTGTATACCTAGGTAGTTGACTGCTAAAAGACATCGCATGATTATATTCATGACCTCGTTTTAGGCGTGTGTAACATTACCTGCTACATCTTATTACGTAGGAGGCATAAATATCGGCCGTACATCTAATACCTAGTACCTACATATAAACTTATGTAAGTACTACATGGTAGGTATATAGCCAGCAAATTGGAACCTGTCGCAATTGGGCTATAGGTAAGGAAACCTTCCCAGGCAACCGTATTCACTACATATCCCTCGGTTTCAATTATGTGGCAACGTACTCAGCGCCTTACCGTCGGGTCCACTGCGGTCGTGCACGGGTATGTTGACTACCTTGATGCATGGGGCTGAACCTGTTATCCCGAGACCTTTTGTCTGATAGGTAGGTAATACATAACAACCTCTCAACCTGGTTTGTTTGGCTGGTAGATGCGGCGAACCTCTCCGACAAGACATCTTTTCATTCTTCTTTAGGTCGACGAGATGGCATCGACACCATCCACAAGACTTTCCAGCAATGGTAGTCAGAGTGGTAGCCCCAACAAAAGACGAGACTCTATACCACGCGAACTGCGCTCCCCGTCAATACGAGGGGAAGAGACCGAAAGCCCATCTCCAACCCGACGCCCCGACAACGATGAGTCTATTATAACGTGGAATACGAACGATTCTAGTGACGCCTCTGTCGACTCCGGTGGCGCCTCCGTCGACTCCAGCGACGAAGACGCAGTAGAAGAAGCACAGAAGGTCATAGAAGATAGTTATCGAGGTCACCTTGTTCCGCATTACCCGACATTCAGTTTCCGGGATGAGCGATCGTACGGAAGACTACGCCGAAAACTCCAAGACGGCGACAGCGGCAGCGGCTTGCTGGAATACTTCGAAGGGTCACTCCGGACAGACTGGGATGCCGTGACTGGCGAGTTGACGCTACGAGTAATGCCTACGGCTCTGCACGAGACTGTACAAACCGAGCTGGTCAGAGCCATTGAACGGCAGCTAGACCGCGTTGCCGGAGCAAACCGTCTTCTCAGCACTGCTCGGCCACAGATACGCAACCACGGCCATACCGATGTCAGTAATAAGGCGGCGGAACGCGCTGCATCGTGTCGCAAGTCGCCTGATGGGCAATTTTTCTATGACGGCATCGGAGTTCCGCCTTTTGTCATAGAAGTAGCATATAGCCAACAGGAACATGAGGTGCAAGCGAAAGCCAAAGAATACCTCAAGAAGCTGGGTGTATCTACAGTCCTCACCATCGATATCAAGTGGGCAACTGAATCAGAACGTCAGGCCCCCGGCCACAAGCATCGTGCGACATTTTGTCTTTGGACCGCAGAGACGATTGGCGACGTTCTCAAGATAAGGCCCAAAAAGGAAGTGTTCCGCGAAGGTGGTCGAGCTCTGCGAGGATCTCTTGCTATACCGTTTAAATCGTTTCTCCCACCCGACAAACGTACCGGGACATCGGCCGAGGATACAAAGCTCCGGTTCAGCTATAGACTCCTTGCAAAAATCGTCGAGCAAGCCGAAAAGGACCAACGCGTAAGCGATACATCACTATTACCTATTTCCCCAAAACATACGAAGGTAGTAGAGTATGATGAAGACGGCAACCTAGTGAAAGAGGAGGTAGTAGAACCGGAGGCCAAGCGACAAAAGACTTACCCCCTCCACGAAGAGCTGATGGGAACTCGGGGGAGAACCTGGTTGGCTCACCAGCAAAGAAAGTCCAGTCGACTTAGTTCACAACATGGTTTGCAACGGGGGATCAATGAGGGATCGTGATGATTGAGGCAGAGTATACGGCGATTGGCAGGACTCGGCTGCAATAGATCCGATAAGTTTCTTATAATCATGTTTAATTGCTTACTGCTACAATTGCTAGCATACGAAAGTTCACGGTATAGGCAAGAGACAACTATTTGCTGTGATTTAAAGAGAACATTATGGGTTAATGTTTTAGTTTTTACGTCCGTAGGTGTTTCTCTAGTTCTAGATAGCTATGATTACACTACAGGTTTAGATAAACATTCACGAAGAGATTTAAGGCTACAGGAGCTCATAAGTTAATATCGTCTTTAGCTATCTCGAACGCACGCAATAACCCCCCCAGTTCCAGGACGGAGATAATCTCGAAGTAGCTAGTAACGCCCCCTTCACAGATAATAGCAGATAATTCCCGATGCTTCAGTAGCCTAACAAAGCCTGAAAGGAAGATATTCAAGAGATTTATGCTCTCTTTGTTATATTTACCCTGTGGTCCATATAATGGGACAAGGAAAGTAGGGCTCCATGGAATGCCCCAGTTGGTCCGTGCACCAACAGGTGCAGTCATCAGCAATAGCTTCGCTTGGCTTTGATCCTACCGTGATGGAATTGGATCACCAGCAATACATTGATATTCAACTCGACGGTACGACAGAGCGCCTCATGATCGATGATTGTATAAGGCGGACACCAGGCATCGTAGGCCGTGCAACTACCTGCTGGAAAGCGCACCGCAAAGGAGATAAAACGAATAGCCCCTCGTTATCAAGGACTCGTGGCAGTTTCCAGAGCGTGAGGATGAAGGCAAAATGCTTCAAAAAGCAACAAAAAAAGGAGTGATTAACGTCGCGCGGTATTACTCCCACGCAACAGTTCGTATCGGAGACAACGACGACGATATTCAGGGCAATGTCCGTAAAGGATTAGACGTCACAAAAGCCAGCAACTATGGCCAAGAGCGCCCGGCCCGGTCTTCCCAATTGCGTATAAGCTCTACGGGCTCTAAACGCTCAGCCAGTCAAGTTGGCGCCCCTCTCCCGCTCGGTAAGCGGTCTCGTTCAGGTTCGGTGTCTCCCACGAAACCTGGCGGTCAACCCCTCCCAAATCGGGTTCATCGACGCATTATCTTACGCGATTACGGGAAGCCTATTTACAAAGCAAGTTCCCGAGTAGCCTTACTTAAGGCGTTAGAAGGGTGTATCCAAGGACACAAGTCTCTATTATCCAAGACTGGTTTTCTTCATAGGGACATTTCGATTAACAACCTTATGATCAACGAGGACAACGAGAACCCTTCTTGGGCCTCATTTTTAATTGATCTTGATCTTGCTATTAAGATGGATCGGTTACAAGCATCAGGTGCTAAAGAGAAGACCGGTACGAGGGCATTTATGGCAATCGGGGTCCTTTCTGGTGGCCGCCACTCATATATGGATGATCTCGAGTCGTTTTATTGGGTTCTCCTTTGGGTCTGCATCCATTACGACGGAAAAGGCCACGGCCGAGACGTTCCTGGTTTCGACAGGTGGAACACGATAGATACGGAGGCACTGATTCAACAGAAGCAGGGAACACTATCTAAGAGGGTCTTTGACAATACTGTATCAACGCACTTTACTCCGCACTACCAACCTTTGATCTCTTGGGTTAGCAAGTTGCGCGACGTAGTATTTCCTAACGGTGAAAGTTGGGAGACGGAACACGATGAGCTGTATAAAGAGATGATAGATATTCTTTGCGAGGCCCAAGCTGATCCATTGGTAGCAGCAGCAAATTAATAAAAACCCAAGTCTATGCTCAATGCTTTCTAATAACATAATCGCTAGAAAATGATAAATAGACGTTTGCGCATACAAGACCTAGTTACCCCATTTTATCTATTCGATTTATTATATTGCCATTCGTTGAGCTTTGGGTTCAGGCTCGTCGGCCAGTGGCAATCGACGCCGGTCCGAATGGATCCAAGCTTCCTTTCGCAAAGCCAACCTCGGGCATTGTCATTATAATTCACTGCCGTCGGAATGGAGCCTGGCAATTTGTATGCACAGCCTCGCCCGCCCTATCGGTCGCCCGTGTTATTAGCAGACAATTGCGCAGCGCTGCCAGACGGAGGAGAGCCCACTATCGAATTCCTCCACCCCATCGATCCCGATGGAGGCTCCATCCTCCTCCGTTTGCCCGCACTCGACCTGGGCATCGATCCGAGCGCGTCACCCTCTCAATCATCAGCGGGTCTACAAAAGAAGCCCGCGTGGGGCCTGGACTACGAGACAGCACGTGTCGCGTGCGGTATACTCGCGGACAACCGCTGGGATGGCTACTTCACGTCTGTCGAAAGCGGTAAGCGCGTTGAGGACACGACGAAGCTTCTTGTAGAGCCTCGCTACTTCTTCAACGTGCCTGTCGCCGACAGCAACGACAACGGTGACGATGGCATTGGTAAATACGCCGTCGTTCGAGATTTCGCTTCCTGGCGTTTCCCCCACAATAACCTACCGCCGCGCTGGCGTTTCTCTATCCCTGGCGCCGGTCACCAAGATAGCCACAGTCGCAGTCGTACACGACACTCTCGCCTCGAGCCCAACCAGAGCTGCATCATAACCACCTCCTGCCAAGCAGTGCAGAACGCCCACATAATCCCCTCCGCACATACAGAATGGTTCGATATCAACAACATGACAAACTATCTCCTTACTACATCCCCCGACATTAACAGCGTCGCGAATCGCCTCCCTTTACGTTCCGACGTCCACACCCTAATGGACGATGGCCGCTTCTGCATCGTGCCCAAGGCCGTCGTCCCTAACGCTAACTTGACCTCTGCGGCGCGAGATGCAACACACGAAATCCCTGTCTACCACACCCCCGGCTCCGGACCTGACGTCCACCTCATCCTCCACGTCCTACGTCCTGACTTCGCAGACGAGCTATTCACACAATACCACAACGTTTCTCTACAGTCTCTAAAGGGCCGCAAACCACAATACCTCCTTGCTGCGTTCGCAGAAAAGGTATTTGAACTCTGTCGGTACTTTAGGAACGACGGGGTTGCAAGGCAGGCGATGCAAGTCGTCGTAGAAGACGGCGGCTCACGTACGTACAAGGTCAATCCGGTGGTCTTATTGCCACGGACTAAGAGTCCGACAAAAAAAGACGGACCTACCCGGAAGCGAACGCGGACGGAGGATGATGATGCATGCGATGGCACGGATAGTGAGGAGACTGAAGACTACGCCTGCGGCGACGTCTTCAAAAAAAGAAAGCGTGACTCCAGTCCGGCATCGGAGGAGCGTGGGCGTACACTCAGACGGCCGAGTAATATACGTACGTCCTCTACGGTTACCTCCGCAGGGGCGCGGACTCCCTCTGCTAGCGGGAATAACGACCGTCACCATCGCGGTAAGTATTCGTACCACGTTTCACTAACGGCTCCTACAAAGGAGGAGGCATGGGAGAACGAGGACGTTTGGCGGAGTCGTCAGAGACGATGGCAAGAGTTGTAGTAATATATTATGTAAATATACGAACATTAAATACACTCATAGACAATACATTTAATATATCTAATTAAGATCTATACAGCATTGTTTAAAGCATTATTTGTAAACTTTCTCTCTTTTTTTCTATTTAATTTATAGTTGCTTTTTAGTAGTATCTCGTAAACGTAGATTAGGTTGTTAAAACCGGTATTTTTTGCCTGCCTTGCTTATTACTACAACTTTGTTCGCTTTTTTACACGTTAGCTAAAGTCACGGCTAGCTGCCATATAACACCTGTGGGACAGACCCACCTTTGGTCACATGATCAGCCATCCGTGCACACATAAATCTATTTACACATATTTTATACTTACAATATTTCTTTTCTTCTCCATCCTACGATCAATATATAAATGGGACCCAACTAGGAGCTTTGCCTCTATAAAGGACACTAATCGTGACAGCTAGTTTGTCCCCTGTTTTACTTAAGCATATATATGTAGCAATTGCATGCATTGTTAAACAAGCTAAATATTTACTAGGAAGCAATTTATCTACCGCTTAACCGACTTAATTGTGCAAGTAACTATTGTTTTTATAAATCTTTTAAAGCTGTTGCTAAAAGCTTAATAGTTGTTTACGGTGTGATTTAAAATCTGCGCTATAATATTTTTGCCTTATATTTTATTTTTCGAATTTTGTTTACTGCTATACCTTTTTTTATATTTAAAGAGCGCGGGTGCCTTTACTTTGTAGCGTTCCTGTTTTAGTTAAACATATCCAATACAGCTCTCTAACTCCAAGTTGTTAGATTTGTGATGTGTGATCGAGCGTGTCCTTGCTCTGTGTATTGCTCGCGCTACTGTGTTTCTATGAGGCTTTTATTGTACAGAGAGTTTCATGTGGAGCTTATGAGCCACCTACTCCAGCCACCACACTACGCCACTTAGCTTATATAATCAATTGAGCGATCTCCTCAATAGTGCGGGAGAAGCGCGTAGTGCGCTGCCAAATCCAACACAAGTCCAACAATGCCGCCAAGAGACCCGATTTCACCTCCGTTTCCGCGTGGCACGCGGGGCTATCTCCGCTGGTTAACCGAGCGAGTCGCAGAATTGGAGGGTAACCCACCTACACCACAGGCGCCCACACCACCACAACCACAACCACAACCACAATCTCCACAAGCACCGCCGCCGCCTTTACTACCACGACCGCAGCCTCCAGCACCGCAACCACCGCAGCCTTTGCCAACACGGCAGCCGTCGCCTCCACCACCGCAACCTTTACAGCCGTGCCCAGGCTGCCAAGACCTATGGCGTTCGCCATAGTTCCCGCCATAGTTGCCAATACGGGTTCTGCTATGGTGTCTCCGGGTATGCTGTACCGGGGTAAAGATACCGATGACAGGCTATCACCTTTATCGGCACCACGATCTAAGTATCCAACTAATATTTTCTACCTCACGTGCAGGCTCTGGTTAACATTGGGTGTTGTTGATCGCTTGATTGCTTTGCTTCGTATTTCCTTGTTGCGTATTTGCCTATTTAGTACCTTGGTACTTGTATGTACGCAAGGTAGTTGTGTGCGCAAGTTATCCTATACTCGAAGCAATTATTTACTACGGTCCCCCCTACTACAAACTGTTACTTATTTATTTTTTATATATAGCTATACATTATTTCTTTTTCTTTTTTTCTTTTTAACTTTACGTTATATCCTATTATTTTTGCTGTTGTTATATATATATTAAAATATATATATATATATATATATATATATAATATATAATATATTATTAATTTAAAATTTATATTTAATTGTTAAAATAAATAATATTTTTATTATTGTTAAAGATTTTTTTAAACTTATAAAAATTTAAAATATTTTTTAATTTATGTTAAAAGTATATTTATTTTGTTTATTTTATTAACTTTTATTTAATATTATTTATTAATTTATATTTTTATAAATTAACTAATAACGTTTTATAAATTATGTTAGCTTTATGTTTATTATAATATAATAAATATAATATAAGTAAAAGGTTTAAACATTTAATTTACTTATTATTAAAAAAAAATATTCTACTTAAAAAAAAAAAGAAAGGAAAGAAAGTTTAAAATATATATGCGCGCAGCTAGTTATATAAGTAGTTATATATAGAGGCAAATATTCACTACGGTTGCTAGTGAATACTGGTTGCTATAGGTGTTATGGCTGCTAGTAAATACTAGTATGTAGCTACCCTTAGCCACACAAACCACCTAACCAAGCCACACGCAAACTTGTAGGTCTAGTAGGTCTATGATATATAAACATTAAAATATATTAAACTATAATTTTTACAAAAAAAAAGTCCTTTTTTAAACTTTATATTAAAAAGGATAAAAAGGATAAAAAAAAAATAAAAGTTAAAGTTAATTTAAACATATACTATAATTATAAAGCTTAAACAATAAAACTAATTAACTAAGTATAAGCTTTGTTTATTTAAATAAGTTTAATTTTTACTATTGTTAATAGCTTTTTATAGGTTTAAAAATAAGCTAGTTAAAGTTTTATACTTAACGTTTAATTATATTAATTTTTGCTTTTTTGTTTATATAAGTATATTATGTTTTAATTAATGCTTATAGTTTATTGTTATAAAGCTTTTTTCTTTTTTTTTAACCCTATTATTAACTAAAGCCTTTCCTTTACTGGCGCTAAATCTAAACGTGTGTCTTTGTTATTGCCTTTTTACTTCGGTTATATAAGATATAGCGGAGATAGGATACTTGATATAGGTGCTCATAGGTATGGGTAAAAACTGTATGTATAAAGAAGATAGAGAAAGGAGGCTTCTCTCAAGTCTACAGTTTATATCTAATAATAATATGTGTGCGTGTGTGTGTGTGTGGCTTAGCCACACGCACGGGCCAGGCACAGCCACTTGTGGCTGTGTGTGCGTGCGCTCCCTGTCCGCGCGTATCAATACTATATTCGACCTGTAAAACGCCAGCGGATACATGAGCTATTACTCGAAACAAGTGTCCATAACTAACGGATTCGGGATATCGCCGCGGCGCTCGGGCGGTGCCTGGAGGCCCAAGTTTTTCCACCTGTGAGAAAAAGAGGACGTGGCGGATAAGGGTCGATGTATTAGAAAGGATGGAGTCTACTACAGGGGTGGCGTACGTAGTGTGGTGTAGCGTAGGGAGTACAAGCCGTAACGACGACGGTCATAATCTAAAGGCACGGATGTTCGTTTTCTGCCTCACCGAAGACACCAGATATGATTGTTGAAGTGGTCAATCAGATTGACCACTTCATCCTGTTGATCTCATTGGCAAGCAGGTTGACTTACCTACGGAAGCCACTTCGCCTTGTTGATCTTATTGACCAACCACTTCGTCCTATTGATCTTATTGGCAAGCAGGTTGACTTACCTGCGGACACCTACTTGGAGAGTACCAATAAGGGCCGATTTACACGTCACCCTGGATGGAATACGTGAGATGAGGCCATTCAAGCTCAACTTATCATCTTCCCTGCAGAGCCAGGACGATGTTATCTACCAATACGACGTGGCGATCAGCCTCGAACGGAAGGGAAAGCCATTCAAGTTCAACTTATCATCTTCCCTGCAGAGCCAGGACAATGTCATCTACTAATACGACGTGGCTATTAGCCGAAGAACGGAAGGGAAAACTATTCAAGTTTAATTTATCTGCCCTGCAGAATTCCAGGACACTGCCGGATCCTCTGGAGTCTACTACTTGCAGGATCGACAAAGTACTGCCAGATACTCTGGGGTCTACTACTTGCAGGGTCGACAAAGTACTGCCATCAAAAACGATGCGTCCCCAGCTATTAGGAGAGCTTGTGCGCTCTGCTTATCCTGTCCGTAGGTGATCCCTAGATATCTTGTGTGGTAGAGATACCTAATTACTTGATCTGCTGCAGCTATGTGCTTCGTTGTTGAAGCGATCGCTCTGCGATCTTAGGTTTATATAGAAAAGAAGATGGGATCAACGAACTAGCATTCAAGTGATCGCTCTAGGAATCTTATAGCACCGGTCCTTGCAAACCGGGCTCAGAACTCTCGCGGAAGTGTGGGGTAGCGATCATATGTAGGAAATGGACAAGTGCACTCTCCAGAAGCGATCACCAGATGTATATTCAGAAGATCTAACTATCTAGGTTCGGATCACTAGAAAAGGGTTTTCAGTGTAGCTATTTATACGTATGATCATCTAGAGTAAGGTTAATCCGCTCCATGTAGTGTAGGGGTCTGTATAGACCCACTTATCCGTGACAGAATAAGAGGCTAGTGCTATTACTACGAACCAAAAATTATTCCCCCATGCGTGGAAATATGAAGCCTTCCTTGTAATCCCACTCTATCGAGGCGCCGAACGGGTCGCGCATTCCCAAATCTGCAGCCAGCTCGCCATCGCAATCATAATATCACATAGGTGGCCTGGCCTTTAGCTGTCGGCGTGTCTTTGAGCTCATACCTTGAGGGGTTCCGCGCCGCCCACCCTTTGATATTCGCCCTGACCGTTGACTTTTTGTTGCTTCCTTCCCCCTGGTGCCCGCACTGACAGGACAAATCTTCCAGTCGTATTTCCTTGGATCAACGAACGTATAGACACGCTCCCTGGCCGGTTTGCTCCTCAGGTTATACTTGATTCGACAGCCGCGCCCGTTGGGAAATGCGTAGACCGAGATCTTACCCTTCTGATCCGCATAATCCAAATTCCAGTCAAACATCATACCGTCGAAATCCAAGTAATCGCTTATAGATAACTTGAAAGTCTCAAGCTCCATGGCGGATATCATCTCGGGGGTAAGGCGCGGGTTCAGCTCTGGAGTCGTTAGAAAATGGGGTACAGTGAGGGCTGTACTAAAGTCGCTGATTTTGTCGTCGATGATCTGCCGGGTCGCGACATCGATGCGGATGATGCCGAGCTGCTGCAGCTTGATCACGTCTCGGCGGATCTTGCGCACGAGTGTCGCCCGCAAGTTCTCCTCGTCTCCCAGGCCGAAGTCTTTGACGACTCCCCGGATAGGCGAGGCCCTGCCGTCCTTGCCCAAGAAGCGCGAGCGCATGTCCTCAGCTCCGGGATACCCAGAGTCCCCGTTGAACTCGAGCTTGAGGTCGCTGAACCGAGTCATCATGGCGAGCTCGTGCTCCTCATCTAATAACACATAGCCGAAGCACCTGACAGCCAGCTCCTCGTAGCCAGCTTCTTAGAGGCGGCCAAAGGCGCGGCACTCGCAGCTGAACGGCTCCGAGTAGTTGTAAAAGGCGCTCATCAATTCACGATCGTCGGGGTCGGTGTCGCGTGCGGGACCCAGCCAATTATGGTCGTAGGCGAATCTGAACTGCAGGCTCTGGAGTTAATTCGAAGCTCTCTTTCCTACATGTTTGTACGAAGTCCCGCTTACTAGCTTCAATGCGTAGATCTGCCCTAGGATTTTAACCTTGAAGACATGTGCATGAAGACCCTCTCCGAGGTGCTCGAGGAACTCGATCTTTTGCGGGCCCTGGAAGTTGAACGGCTTTAGCTTCGGGCCATCGCATTCTGGCAGCGGCACTAGATCGGCGTTAGATCTAGGCCAGTCTGGATACATAGTTAGCCCGAGATGTTTTATGACTATTTTAGGGATAAAGAAGAGAAAAAGGAAGAACGCGTGGTCGAGATTAAAAATATGTAAATTTAGAGGGAGGAGGCGCACTTATATGGTACCCGAGAAGCTGTTATTGTTTGGGTAGCAACAGGAACAACAATAAATTTAATTACCTACCTAGGGGGTCATGATTACCTAGGTAGGTAGGACAATTCCCACATAGGGGTGAGACACCTGCTGTTCATCTTCCAGCCTACCCCTGGAATACTTCTGAGTTTTGAGTAGAATCCAGCGCCTCGTACCGAATTACTACTAGGTAGGGTTGATCAGTGATATATTCTGTGATGTAGACTGTGGCATGGGGGCCAAGCCTGTGGTGCTATGTACTTATATACCTAATTACAGTGGTACTTGTCATAGTACCGAAAGAAACCTCCCCAGGCAACCCGCCTTGCATTCACTGCATGTTGCACAGGTGCTACATACATTGGATGTAGGTTCAATGTGCAGGGCACACACTAACAAAACACGTTTATAACGATATATGACATCTACCAGCATTAACACCTCTATGCACCTATATACCCTCTGGTAGGTACTAGGTAGAGGCTTCACCAAGCATAATACTTCTAAACCGGGCCGCTAACGCTTAAAGAGGCGCTATGTTATCAACTTCAACAATGGTGGCACATATGCCCTGCTTGACAACAACGAGAACAACAACAAGAACAGCATTATCCCCGGCATTGACAAAGATACTACTTTGTTTGACCATAATGGCTGGGTCTCCCAACCGAGAGGTATTGGGTGCTTACTATACTGACATTGCCAGCTTTGGCAAGCTTTGTGGCATTACTGATCCTGCGTTCTATAGCGATGCTAATTGGCAGCCGGCGCGCGATGGCACTTGAGTTGTAGGTAAACGTTTATCCACAGTAGGATCTTACCTTATTATGCCTTATTTTAGCTGGGGTAAATCTTTTTCCGACGAGGATTTTCCTGGTCGCATTATTACTGCTATTAAAGAATCCCGCTTGCTTTGCAATAGCTTCGATATTCTTCGGATTGGCGATGCGCTACTTCAAGACTGCGAGTTGCCCGTTAAACTTTTTATTAAAATCGAGCCTGGTCGGGTTCGCTGGGTTAATGGTATGAATTTTGCTCGACGCTGCCGCTTAAAGCTAGCGGTTTAGCTTTAACGTTTATTGCGAAGTCCTAGAAGCGGAGATATAAGTACCTAGGTAGCCAACGATATCCCGTTATTTTTATCTGTTTCGCTTAAACTCGTTATATCCTCTCCCCCCTTTTCTTAGGCCATAGGACACGAATGGGGTTTATGAATAAAAAAAGCTCCTTTTTCTGTTTATACCTATCCTTGGCCAATGTATCGCCTCCCTTGATAATTCGTATTGTAAAGGGTTAACAAGTCTTTACCTATAATTTTCTAAGTTAACAATACGTTCTGCGGACTACCTTATAACCTGTTGTTATGTTTTTATAGAGGACGAAAATATAGCAACAACAAAAACATAGCAATTATTAACCGAAAAACCGCAGTAGAACTAATGCTAAATTATAACAGCCTTCTATAAGTGTTATAACTAGCAAATCATAAAGAGATCAAAGAAAAACTAGATATAACAGCTAAAAGCCTTAAGGATACAATCGAGAATTTGAAGTTTAGGGAGGAAATCAACGGGCTAACTAAAAGCGCGAGCGACTATCTTACATATTGTTAAAAAAAGCTTCGAGCGCTTAAAGGCTTCTAACATACTACGACCGCACCGCTAACGACCGCACGATTAGCTATGTCGCTGCTTCGCCCCCAATAAGGGCAAGACATTAACGTTCCGGATAAACCATCCGTCGGGATTAGGCAGCTATTCGTTTGGATCGGCCTAGGTTCTGTCTTGGGGACAATGTCCTCCCGGAAAACCGGTTCTACCTAGCGGACCTTAAGAGAACAATTCGCAATGATCTTAAAGCTATAGGTCAAACAGTTACCCCTGACGGGTATCGCCGTTGGTCGAAAGAGAACGCTCTTTATTACATGGAGGAAGATTTCTTTACGCTCGGGAAGTATATTACCATGGACTCCCTCCAGCGCTAAGTTAACATGATACAACGCCGGAACAACCGAGCTAAAGACAATACGGAACTCCGTCTCAACGTTTTTAAGTCCGGCTTTAAAACAGGCATCACCCATGGCTATTTAAACAAGATCGGTTCCTACGAATTAAATGGCCTCTGCTATTCAAAAAACCTATGTATTCTTTCCCAAGGAAAAAAAGCATTCAGTTAAGCGGGCAACAGTGGCTCCCTTATGTCCATGCTATATCGACCTAAGGACGGCAAGACGCACAAACCGGTAGTAGTAGCCGCCGGTTTCTTGTGGGGTGGCTGCGGCGCTCAAAAGGCTGCCTAGGACATTATATATGCAATACCTCTAGAGGATGTATTAGAGGATGTGAAGCAGTTTTTTAGCAGGCGTAAGATTAACTCAACAGTCGATGAGGCCGAGTTTAGCAACTTGGAGGCGTTTGTACCATAGGGGTAACCTAGCCTGTAAAAAGCTGCATTAACTACAATTAACTACAAAGGGTTATTTATGTCAAATGCGTTAGCTACGTACGTTGGTGTTAACCAATGGTGTAAAAATAATAAAGATAATTAAAATGCAGTTACTATACATTCTTGTCAGGTCACATGACCTAGCCCCACACACCTGTAGGTAATAGCACAGAAACCTTTACACAAGTGGCTCCCACTATGATAGCTTTTAGCTTCCTTAAGTCACACCCAGGTTCTGTTCAAAGTTCATATTTAGCGTAGATACGTGACCAATACGCACTACGCCTTGCTCAATATACGTTTGTTAGCCCTCGCATAGTAGCTAGCGATTGCTCCGACGTTTTCCCCCGCGGAACGATCAAAATCGGCTAAGACCTGCACTAGATCGTTAGATTTAGATTCAGATTCAGATTCCACCAACCAACCTAGCAGCCAATCGGATACGTTCCACAACACAACCCTGCTATCAATCACCATCTCAAAACCATCTAATACATCTGGAGAGCTAAGTCTACTGGCATAACTAACGTAACTGGGTCAATCGTCACCCTGTTAGCAGGCCATAGCCAGCTAAAGCTCTACTTCCGACCGCGAGAGCGGTTTAGACCTGGTCTAAGGATCACGTCGAGGACCCTCGAGAAGCGATGCTCGAGATCTTAATGTGCACTTCACTAATCAACACACCCATCAATTACTGTATCCGAGCCCTCAACCCTAGTACCAACATCCTCAGTACAGTCGTCCACCCCCTCGTGTTATCTACACTTACATATGCTTAAGTCCGCCATTACCACTGGTGTTTAGATTGATCACATACACTAGAATATCAACGTGGATCTCGTTGCGCAAACTAGCCATTATCCCTACAAGGCAGTTGCGTTCACACCAACCATTTTACACAAGGCAGTCGCGTTCGCACCAACCATTTTACACAAGGCAGTCGCGTTCACACTTTACCCCACGATCTAGTGAACAGATCCATGGCGACCTGTTGGTCCCCTCAACCCCTCGCCGATATCCTTGTCCCCAGTAACTCCTCCCACTACTTTCGCGTCATAAGCTTATCCATTTACACTGTTGACATTTAACCATTTATCAGAACTACGAATATGGACCACTCTATCATTACTGCGAAAGACCTGGTTGTGCTCGCGAAGCTTTAGGAGGTCTTCCGGGTTAAGCCTGTTGTACGTTCATTCGACCCATCCCATTCATATAAGGTCCTTAACTAATTAACATGTCTATAGATCGACTGGGAGGCTCTTGCGTCCTGTGCTGGCTTCGCCACCGCTAACGATGTAAGAGTTCACTGGACAGCATTATTTACCGGCGATCATTATAACATCGAACGAACTATGCCTACTATGTTGCCCTCCCCTGCCGGCTCGCGTGCCCGATCAGGTATAAAGAGTGAGGTTAAGGAAAAGAAGGTTAAGGAAGAGAAGAAGGTTAAGCCGGAGGATTACTTTGCCGGATCGGATAACGGATAGGTTTAAAGATTCTAGATCTAGATATAGGTTTCGGCAGCACAGTTATTAGGAATTGAAGTAGCTACCATTTTTACAACAATAATCGTTTTTAAACTCTTAATTGACATAAATACGTGATTTTAGCTACACGGTGATAAGTGGCAAGCGTCCGAGAGTTGTGGTGGCGGGCGCTAGCCTACCCCGTTGCTGTTGTAGTCTTTCCCGCCAAGATATAGCAGCTTTCTATGCAAGACAGCTAGATGCAAGAGTATTATATAAATAAAGCTAGCACACGTTACCAAACCACCCAGTTGCTAGTTTTGTTGTGGTGTTTTTGCTAGAAATGCGGTGATTTCGTACGTAAGACTTGTAGCAAACCGCAGGAGTAGCAAGCGCAATTGCACAAACTAAAGCATGTTATTAGACTTTCTATGCGATTCTCGCGGCAAGCTACACAAGTAGTAGCAAACAAAGAAGCAGCTGGACAATGCTGGCACATACTACTATATATTGCTGCCCGAACATATAGAAAATTAAGAAACAGGACTAAGACATCTATTGTCGTCGCTCTTCTCTCGCCTTTAAAGTCGGGGTTAAAAAGAATTCCTTCCGCTGGTCTAGTCCTAGGATTTTTTTCTTTCTTTTACCACTCGCTATCGCAGAACACATCCGTCTTGTTACCTTGATCCCATACCAGTCCATCGCGAGACTTATCCGTCTCGTCACCTTTATCCCGTACCGGACCATTTTACAGAACCGACCAGAATCTCTTTGAACAATGTTTGCAACCGGCGCGGGCCGGGGGGGGGGGGGGGGGGGGGGGGGGGGGGGGGGGGGGGGGGGGGGGGGGGGGGGGGGGGGGGGGGGGGGCGGGGGGGGGAGGGGGGGGGGGGGAGGG
>MU383114.1:327543-366477 GCA_022495125.1 Xylaria acuta | reverse complement strand
ATCCAGCCCTCCGCCTAAGTCTTCTTACACGTCCCTACTCCCCCCCACCTACCAATTCTAACCCACACCACCCATTATAATTTTTTTTATATGCCCCCCCCCCCCCCCCCCCCCCCCCCCGGAAGCTTCTAGAGACGAATCCTCTGTGACCAACTAGGCAGACGAACTTTTAGGGATCAACTAAGCAGATTTATTAGCATCGAGTGATCCAATTGAGACCGACCAAGGCCAAAGCGCGGGTTAAGACGAGGTACGGGGTGCACCCTTCACTGCTACTTAAGCAGTTTTTTCTAACACGGATATTGGCGAGATTAAGCTTATTTGTGTGTTACCTACCTGCTTTAACTCCGATAATATAGCTAACTACCTAAATTAACAGACGTGAACGATCCCGACGTCAACTCTATGTGCTTCTTTTCTGGCGAGGTATACGAGATCAAACCCCGGACCGCAGTTAACGGCCAGCCTGGCCTTGCCTTGACTCTCCTTGGCAGTAATGTCCTTCGGGGATGGGTAAAAGCGACCCGTGACCGAACTTAAAAGCTCGCAACGTATCCGAGACGCGATGACCGTGTTTAATGCGGCAAATCCCCTAGTTGAATGCAGAGTGACGCAGGTTGCGGACAACGGCTACTTTTTTACCGACAACCGTACCGGCCAACGAGTGACTGCATACTAGGGCACTGCCGACTGCTGGATCCGCCGTACCGAACCCGCCACACACGGTTAGGAAGAACTGCCTACTTATGTACGTAGTCTATAGGTGTTCGCGCTACCCTAGGTAATAGCAACTTAGTTATATACAAAGTTACGCAATACACCCGTTTAACCTACATGGTTTGATCTGCTCGGAGAATATACCGTGTATAATAGTTCTATACTGTAGAAGCCGTACTGCTAGCCCGAAGGCATCTACGCACGTCTCAGACAGACATGTTGTACGTGTTGCTAGTTTTCCGGGGGTTTTCTAGGCCGGGCATAAGGGCCAAGGAATAAATTAACAGTTTAGCTGTTTGGTCCATGGTAATAAAACATGCCCTTCTACTTCTATATCTCCGCCCTTATTTACATCTATATGTTAAGCAATGCAATACAATGCATGGCTCCTTAAACAGGCTCATGAGACATGTCTCTAGAGCTGAGATCCTACCAAAATAGGAAATCGTTGGCTCCAGCGGTTGAGGTCTGGGGGTAGTGGGCTGGCTACGGCGACAAATTGGCTGGCTAACTTCATTGTCGGGTTGACTTTCTTGCCTCTGATGGACGCGCTCACTGCGTCTTGGACCTTTGTGCTGTATGGTATCGTGTGCGTTGCCGGGTGGATTGCCGTGTGGTTGATCTATCCCGAAACTGCGGGCTTGAGCCTCGAAGAAGCTACTAGCTTACTCGAGCATGGCTGGGGCGTAAGATGATATTGGTTTCAACTGTCTAAACTAAGTTCCATACCTGAAAATATAACTGAATCGCAACCCCGCCTGCATTGGTTTCCATTGTTTCACGATTACTATTTAGCATAAAAAGGATTTCACTATGTAATTAGCTAAGCCAAGTTGCGGAATGCTATTTCGCCTTGTGTTATTGCTCAATGTTGGTATACTGTGTATCAGTTGAAGCTTGTCAATATCAACTGTTCCAGCCCGGGCCACAGTACCGTAATTAGTCATGCCTGTCCTGACCATGCGGCAGTGTAGAGGGGCAGCGGTGGGTTTTACAAGCGGGCAGCGGAGTTAGGGATTCGGTTGTCGGCCCTCAAACCTATTAGTGTAGACCCCGTTGCCTGCTAACTCACCAGGATGGATCAGGTGTACGTAGTAAAGAAAAAGATGGTGTTGGATAAGCTCTTGCTATGGTAGGGGGTCGGACAGATCCTGCCTCCGACCAACAAACTATTCAATGCCGTCTACTTTTAACAATAAGAACAATTACAGTAAGTTAGGTAGGTATTACAGGTGGTGTCATAATTCGTGTTGTAGATCCGATGAGAGGATGAGATGATGTGCATAACTAATGCAGCCTGACTGTCAACCTAGGTAACGTCGTGTTCAAGGTTGCATCGGAAGTTCTTTAGTGGTTATCCGTCCCGTCATGAGGAATGCAACGGTTTATGCATCACTATCCAATTCTATCAGCATAACGCGCAGGAGTGACGAGATCTAGAAGTAGATTTTAAAAAGAGTTATAATCCTATTAGAATATCACCAATCGAGGTAAAATAAAACAATAATAGAGACTGCACATAGTAGGTGCCTTGGTACTAAGCTGGCGTATTGTTATTGCTGCTTGGCCTGAACCAAGTTAAACAGTGCTGCCGAGGGGTTCGGCTGACAAACGTTGACGCAACTGATTAAGTATAACTAATTATCCAGAATGAGTGGGCTGTGGTGGGGTGGGTGGGTTCCTAAGAAATCTTCAACTGAGGTACTGGTACCCACCTACCTACCCAGGTACCTAACGGCATCCTGCTTACATATGTACTATGTATGTAGTCCGTCCATAGTCCGTTCTTTAACTCCGTTCCATCTATCTAGGGCTGTATGCTGTCTGTTTATTCAATGTTATTCAAGCCCACGCATTAATTTGGCCCAGTGACAAGTATAGTAACATGTATGTGAAGATAATTCCCTCGGGAACTCGAAACATCACAATGCTCTGGAATAAAAAAAAGAATACTGAGTTAGCATTTGGCACTAATCGGGGAGACATTGTTGTTAAGTCCTTCTGCCGAGCTGAGTGATTTTCAGTGGCACGTGGTTGTTAATCCGCAAAAGGTGACAAAGCTTCTATTATATGAGCAAGAGACATGTGTCTGTTTATAGACAACTTTTTAAGACTTGATGAGAAATACCTAGGTACTCAGTAATTTCTAGCGGTGGGTTTAGGATTCCGCAACGGGATTCGCGTCTACGGCAGCAGGCGTTCCTTGGCAGCATGCCTTGTTACCCACCTGCAGGCACTCATTCCAGCGGCAAGCACCGGCGTTTCTAGATTTTTCTGGCGCATCGCACGCTTTCGCTTTCGCATTCTCCCATGCCGAACTGATAACAGCTAGCCCGCTGCGTTATCAGCACGTTGCCCCATCTTGAAAACTCCTAATCTCCATCCGATCCCCATTGGCTGAGACGACCCAGATTAAGACGAGTCGGGAGGATTATTAACCGTCGCAGACCCTCACCAAGTCTCGCCTCGGCACAAAAGATCGGAGGATCAGGGATCAGAACAGATCTGTCGGAGGGCGGCATCCAGTGCGACCCTTTATCTCCACTCGGTCCAAGTAGAGTACTGGTACTTCCGCTTTCAGCAGTCTGTCGTCATCGAATTGTGCAATCGCGACTCCACCAGCACATATCTCCATCGGTTAGACTACGGCTTCGACCCAGAAAAAAAAACAGAAAGAGGCGAAAGGCCGACTCGTTCAATATGCTCGCCATGTCCGATCTGATTTTTCATAACATGTCATTCGCCGAGGCTCAAGACCGAGTTGGCAGGGAAGTTCTTTCCCAAGGACAGGAACGTTTCGTTTATGAACCCTTCATCTCCTCCCTCATCTCGCCGCTAATAAACTTTACTTCCTCAACTCAACCTGTCTTTGTATATACTACACAATTACCACAGTCTCGGGAGGATCTGTGTCATACTAATAGGCATCAAACCACTGTATAAACTTTAACTACTTGTTACATCCATTATCCCTGCCTTTCTTGACTCGGCCCACCAATATCTCCTATACAGAGCTCTTCCATCGCCGGATACGGATAGTTATCAACGAAATCAGAGACGCCGTGGAAATTCGGCTTCAAAGACCTACATTATCAAGCAGGGTTGCAACTACAGCAACATGGACGAGGTCGACCGTGAGCTCATGCGGGCAGAGAGCGATGCTCTCTCAGGGTCCAGCCCACGCCCGCCGCATCGTAGAGCCAGCAATGAGGTTGAGCGTGTGGTCTCGGCGTCCTCGGCGATGACGACGTCTTCGAGCGGGGATGGCCTGTCTCATCGCACATTTAGCATGAACCGGATTCCCACATCCCGCGATCTCGAGAGACACCCCACAGAACTCAGTCGGATACACACAGCATTAAGTCAACACAACAGCACAGTTGGACGAGATCCTAATTCCAGAAACCGGGATTCCCTAAAGCCGCTTCCTGCTTTCGGTGGTGGGAAGCCTCTTCCACCACCGCTACCAGATCGTGATGCATATGTCGTCGAGTTCGAGGGTCCTGACGACCCTTATCATCCCCAGAACTGGCCACTTAAGAAAAAGTAGGTTATGAGCGCTCTTCAATGGTATTAGTACAATAACTAACAGTCATCACTTATCAGGTTAATAACGGCCGCTATCCTCGGCTATACAACAATAACGTCGGCGTTCACCTCCAGTATTTTCTCGGCTGCGACACCTCACGTAGCGAAGGAGTTTGGTGTTAGCACGGAAGTCGGGATACTGGGTGTTTCGCTCTTCGTGCTGGGATTTGCCACAGGGCCAACTATCTGGGCCCCTCTGTCCGAGTTGAAGGGTCGACGTCTACCTATCTTGATAGCTATGTTTGGTTTCTCCATCTTCACCATTGCTTGTGCCGTGGCCAAAGACTTGCAGACATTGTTAATCTGCCGTTTCTTTGCCGGTTTCTTTGGAGCCTCGCCCCTGGCTGTCGTCGGTGCCGTGTTCTCCGACATGTTCAACAATGCGACTCGAGGTGTCGCAATTACTCTCTTTTCAATGGGTGTATTCACGGTGAGTGAAATCATGTTAATTTTTCATCCCCCCCCCTCTCCCCCTCTGGAACTGTTGCCTCCTGTCACGTATGTTCTAGAAATATTAACATGCTACCATAGGGTCCGCTCTTGGCGCCCCTCGTTGGTGGTTTCATTGTTGACTCCTACCTTGGCTGGCGCTGGACGATGTACATCACCTCATTCATGGGCTTCTTGGCGTTTGCCCTCGACGTGCTCCTCATGCACGAGACATATCCTCCAGTTGTCCTCGTTGAGAAGGCTGCCGAGCTTCGCCGCCGTACTTTGAACTGGGGTATTCACGCTAAACAAGAGGAAATCGAGATTGACTTCAAGGAGCTCATCCAGAAGAACTTCACCCGACCTATCAGGCTGCTACTCTTCGAGCCCATTGTCACTCTACTATCCATCTATATGGCTTTCATCTATGGTCTACTCTATCTGTTCTTGACCGCTTACCCCCTTGTATTCCAGGGTGTTCACGGCTTCAATGCCGGCCAATCTGGTCTGGCTTTCTTGGGTATGGTCGTCGGTCAGATCTTCGCAGGTACAGTTGTGCTTCTGACGCAGCCATCGTACCAACGCAAACTTGCTGCCAATAATGGAATTCCAATTCCCGAATGGCGTCTACCTGTCGTCGTCGCTGGTGGCGTTGCATTCACTGGAGGCATCTTCTGGTTCGGCTGGTCTGGATACCGTAGCGACATTCATTGGATCGTGCCTGCTCTTTCAGGTCTCCTCAGCGGTTTCGGTCTATTGACCATCTTCCTGCAATCGTTGAACTACCTCGTTGACGCCTATCTCATGTTGTAAGTTTCATCAGAACCAGCCACTGTCCGACTTTATACTAATACTCGTTTTAGTGCTGCCTCAGCCATCGCCGCCAATACCTTCTTGCGTTCTCTCTTCGGAGCTGTTTTCCCCCTATTCGCCACTTATCTCTTCAATGGAATTGGTATTCAATGGGCTTCCACCCTTCTGGGAGCTATTGCCGCTATCTTGGTACCGATTCCCGTACTCTTCCTCATCTACGGACACAAGATCCGGGCCAAGAGCTCCTTCGCCCCCACCAATATTGGTGGTAACATGCCCGGCGTCGCAACCAAAACCCCAAGCCCCGACTCTGGAAAGGATGTGTCTGAAGAACCAAAAGACGAACTAGACCACGCCGCTGCTTCCAACGCCCCACAGAGGACGGGGAGCAACACCAACTATGCTTAAGTGTGTTTCTGGGAAAGCAATCAAAGTCTGCATCACTGGTGTTCTTGTTTTATGGGATCATGCATTATAAATAGGATCGGAGGCATCTGTTTAGCACTTGCGCGAGCATTGCGACTGGTCTATGGGGTCTTGTGATAGAGAGGAATAGACATGACTGGCCATCAGATAGCCTAGCATTGTAGCTTACCAATTGCCAATATAGTAATAATGGAATAATGACCAAAGGACTTGAAATTAGTTATTGCTGCCAGTGAACGTAATCGCCGATGAAGCGCTTGATGTTCTGGTAGAGCAGAAGGCATCGTATTGATGTTTAGAAAAATGTTTATTACAGCTTCGTTCGGCGACATAACGTAACACCACTGATTCAGGCTGCAATACACTCGACATTAAGAATGCTTCGTCTTGCCAACCTACATATTTTACTACTTGCCAGTAGGGTTAGGGGCCACTTAGCTTGTCAAGTGTGGAACTGTAGATGAAATAACATACCCGTTTTACGTGGGAGGTGGAAGATAGGCTGTCGATGCGCTGGTACATGCTTCTCTTCAATGCGACAAAGCGCGGGGGCGATCGTAAGCTAATTTCTCTTGATTTCAACTTTAACTAAGAGGTGCATGAAAGTTGAAGTAGAATCCAGTTGAGAGTAATTCCATAATCCATGAGCCATACATGACCGTTGAGACAAGCCCTCCTGGTGTAATTTCTCAGGTACGGCTCATTATCACTGGTTGCTAGTTATCTCATGCGAAGACCAATTGGGGACTAACGAAACTTGATGAATCCTTATGTGTCCAGTGTTGTTCGTATTACGAATTAATCAGGAAATTATATGTTACGAACGTGTGGGGTTAGAACGACCTGGATTGGGACACGAGAACAATCAAATGCCAGCTACAGTTTATTGAGACAAGGGGATCGATATATGAGCGAGATGTGAAACCTGGATCTCATATATCGGTTCCTGGAGGCAACGTAGCACTTGATAATAGACGGTGGGCAGGTAGGTAGATAAGCACGCTGAAAGAGCGTACGTTGACCTCTAATAACGAGCATGTGCTTGACCGCTTGTCTCACGGACTGAATCGAAGGCGGTCTGAAATGCATCATACCACGTGCTTTAAGGACATCGTACTACCGAATCAAACCGAAATAGTGAATCTTACAGCAAAAAGCACTGGAGCTGAAAACGAGAAGGCGACTGCGGTCGACGTTAGACGGATAAGAAGCGGCAGTACACTTTATGCAGGGTCCCGCATAATTCTTAGCATTTGGCAAGGATCGGGACGATCCGAAGTCTAGCGAGGTGCAAGACAACCTTGAAGTGGGTACTTACAGTACAGCGTAGTAGCGTGTGAGGATTGAGACTGAGACCCTTTGAGTATATTTAGATGAGTACTAACGTTAGTATCGATACGGGCAGGATACGGGTACGAGATCAAGCATCTCGGCCTAAGCAAACTCAGCCTTCGGTAAGTAAAATTTTGGGGTTTCGATGACTAACAGGACGGCGACCGCCTTATGGAAAGATGTGGCTCGAGTCGTGAGAAATACGAGATCTTGGCGAATCAAAGGCACACCACATGCTAGGATTAACTCAGCACGGATCGTCTACCTACGTCATGGTTGGCTAGTTCTTTGACTCGCTCTCGCGTGAGGTCTTCTCGTAATGGCAAGAAGGCAAATATCGTTCCATTGTCTTGCCCCCCCGATAGGGAATAGACGATGTCGTCAAGAGTCTCATCTAACGCGGGATGATCATACATATAAAAGGACCAGCCATGTCGGGTTGGAAACGATAATACAATCAGATCACCAGTCTCAGATCAACTCAATAACTACTATCACATAGCAACTACTATCATATAACAACATCTATCATACAACAACATCTATCATACAACAACATCTATCAGACTTTGATAGTATTCTACCAAATCCCCATACGCCTCTACTCTTCCCCTCAGAGTAAACAAGGGCACCGCAATGCTAAACTACTTCATCGGAACCCTTGCCGCGGTCCTGCCGCTCACTGCCGCAGCTCCTTACGGCATGAGTCCTCGCGATAGCACTCCAGGCTGTACAGCACTCTCATTCGGTGACTTCTCGTGGACCATCGAGGACTTCACATATAGCGCCAGCTACCACTTCACCACACCGGCGCATCAAGTATCGTCGGGCGCTGTGAATTTCAACCTCACGAACCCGGCACTGCCCGAGAAAGTGACGTGCACAGCCTACAGCACGTGGCTGTCCGACTTTTTCTACGGCAACATCAACTACAACTGCCAGGCGCCGGATGGATCCAGCACCGAGACATCCTTCGCCTTTAGCCGGCCCTCTGGCCTCCTAAACGTCAACCAGACGTGGACTTGCACTGACGAGGACCCGCAGTATCCGTAAGTGCCCCCCGATATAAAAGACAACGAAAAAGACACTAACTAACGCAATACAGCGTCACATTCCGCGGCTATGGCGCCGTCAACCTGACGCTCGACTGCAAGGAGACCAACTACCAGAACCCCGATTGGCATATGGGTGAGACGTACTCCCTCCGTACCATCGCATGCGCCCCCGTTACCCTGCCTCTCAAGCCTCACGATAAGACCGCTGTTGCTTGAGTAGGTAGGCTTAGGCCTGGGGGTGTCGGTAATTGCTTGTTTTGTCTTTAGAATTTATGAGAAAATGACGAACGGGACGGTTGTTATAGCGTTTAGTATGTAATCATATCATAATAACTAATAGAGTTCGTTTATAAGATTCAGGATTATGTGAATGTCTTTCAAGTGCCCTGGCCCGCGTAAAGATATATATTTCTTTTAGGTACCAGTGGCGTTGCTTGGGCTCAATGTGACAGCAAGGCACCCAGCCACTAACCATAAGATTGATTGGCCGAACAAGTTTTCATCTCCAACTGGCTTGGTCTCCGCCGTCAGCTTATGGACCACAGAATACCTTCAGCTCAGTCTACCTCACACATGGCCGTTAAATCATCTTTTGCCCTGCAGTCAACTACGCATCATGGATCGCAGGGTCTTTAGACTACAGCAAGTTCCAATTAAGGCCGACGAGGGACTCGTGGGCAAGCTTGTGAGCAGGGCTCTGGGCATTAAGTCTACTGCCGTCTCTATATCTTCATTAGCACGCTCTGTCGATCCGTTCAACAACACAAAAGTCGCCACCCTCACATTCACAGACGCCAGTAGTGTTAGAGACATTCTCGAAAAGCCTCGGCAAGGGTCGAATGTTGTAAAGCATGGCGATGAGTGGTGCATCACGGTCGAGGGCGACAGCCACAACGAGCCCGTTGAGTTGATCATGGATACTCATTTTAAAGGACTGACCCCTTTGCATGACCCGAAGCTGCATGCAGCCGAGTGAGTGTTGCGCGAAATCTAGTCTAGTTACCAGGCCTTTCTAATTGTTCTCCAGCTGTATTGCAATTTCAGGGCTGGCAAGCCACCCTTTTGGTTCATGGCAACCTAAAGGAAGCTCAAAAACCTACATGTGGATTCGGGATGACTTGCCGCGCCTTCTCCCAAATATCAGACCGATTCTCTACGGTTATGATACAGCCCTCCACGATCACACCTCATTCCAGCTCATTGACGATTTATCACTCAAGCTCATTCAGGAGCTTAGAGCTCATGGCTGGTCTTCAACAAGCTGCAAACCCCTGATCTTCCTCGCACACAGCTTAGGCGGCCTCATCCTGAAACAAGCGATAGTCACCGCTTCCGACAAGCTAGAAAGAGATAACCCCATTGTGCAATCGGTTCAAGGAGCAGTGTTTTTTGGTACACCTAATGATGGCATGGAACAATCACATCTTAGTGAGTTACCGCTGGAGTCATTTATTTCCCTTTCTAGTAACTTGAGAGCTCCTGAAATGTCTCGGGAGTATGTTTCGGGAGCACGTTTCGAGAGCCCCAGAACTACCTAAAAGAGTAATTACTGACTCCAGCGGTTATAGTGGCATTAGTAAAGGGTCAATATAACGAAAAGCTTATTGCCGATCTCTCGCCCAACTCTACATATCTCCAGCAATTAGACAAGCAATTCGGCGGGATTTCCTTCCTTCAAAAATCACAGCTTTATTGGTTTTACGAAACCAAAGCATCGCCTACGGTCATCGTGAGTCTATGCATCACCACCCAAACACCCTATCGTTCTACCAACTTCAAAATCACTTTCCCGTGATTTGACGTGGCTAACTAGAACCAGTGTGACTCGTCAGGGACATGGACGAGAACAGGTCCTGAGTGTATTTTGGTTAGTCGGGCATCTGCCACTCGTAGGTTGGTCAACAGGGAATCAAAGGTCGATACGATCATCCCGATCAATGAAGACCATTCCGGCATGGTTAAGTTCGCTCGTAACAGTAATGATGTCATAGTCATAGCACACATATTGGAACAGATTATTTCTCCAATGGACCACTTCTGCCAAAGCACGAATGAATCATTAGAAACAAGCAACCCTGCAAACCGACCATCGTTGGACCTTGGTAAGTAATTGCATTTAATTATCGGCCGTATTAGCTAACAAAAGACTGGTTAGACACTGGAAGAGAAAACATCACGGAAGATGAAACAGAAGAAGAGAAAAAATTGGATCATCTAATAGCCTCGTTACGTACGCCCGATACAGACCGACGACTGAGAGAAGTTGAGAAACGATTTGAAAATACCTTTGATTGGATATACGATCTGGAGGAAACGCGATTTAGCCATTGGCTTCAATCGGGGACAGGCCTTTTCTGGATTAATGGCAAGCCTGGCTCTGGAAAATCCACTTTGATGAAGTTCATATACCAAGATCGTCGGACTCATGAATTGCTTAATGACTGGAAGAAAGGCAAAATGATTCGGGCGGCATTTTTCTTCCACCACCGTGGAAATACGCTACAGAAATCTTTCGCGGGCTTGCTCCGGAGTATTCTCTCTCAGATCGCCTCCGAATGTCGTGATCTCGGCCGCTTGCTCCTCCCTTTCTACAAGCCGAAAGAAGACTGGAGCTTAATAGACCTTCAGGGAAGCTTTCACAAAATCGTATTCCAGAACGAGATACCCTTGCACCTCTGTTTGTTCCTCGATGCCCTGGACGAATACGACGGGCCACTGAAATTCCTTTGCGAATTTCTAAAAGACTTGGAAGCAATTCAGCCATCCAAAACAAAGACCGTCAAACTTTGTTTCTCCAGTCGCCCGTGGGACATTTTCATGACAACTTTTCAAAACACCCCCGGCTTTGATATCCAAAAATTCACGCAGGCAGACATTCGAGACTACTGTCTAGGTTCCATCCGGGACGAATCGGCAGACGTTCTTGAAGAGCTGGTACCAGTTATCATTTCCCGCGCAAATGGCGTATTTCTATGGGTGAAACTGGTAATCAAAGATCTTGCGGATGCTACAAAAAGGGCACAGTTATCGAAGAAGAACTTGGAAGAGCACCTTCATGCCTTGCCCACAGAACTGGACGAATATTACGCTGAAATCATCAAACGTATTTCATATACCAACAGGTGGAAAGCATACGCTATGCTAGAAGTTGTAGTAAGATCAACCGAGGTATTAGATCCAGAGAAATTCAGGATTGCTGTTGTTTGCTCAGATGCTAGAACTTTCCAAGAAGCAGAACGAGCATGGAAAGCACTCGACGAGCCAAGTTATACGGATGTCGACCACTCTTATCTTGCGATCGAACAATCGAGGGAATACTGTGGTGGCATGGTCGAAGTTGTAAAGAGTCAGGGCGGCTCGTACGTACAAGTCCTTCATCAGACGGTCGAGGATTTCGTGAAAGATCCCAAATTCAAGGCATTGGTTCTTGGGGAGCAAGCCAAGATCACTTTTGAGAATGGCCATGCGTTCATTGGGAAGGCCATGTTGACTGCGTTCTGGAGATCGCGTCCTTGGGAATGTACCATTCATCTACGGAGTGCGGAACACACTACTGGTCGAAGCATGAAGGTATTCCTGGACAGTGTTCCCCGCCGTCGCTTAGCAGCCCCCAGCACGTTTCTAGTTGCTGAAATGAGTCCCCTTGCCTTCGCCGCTAAGACCGGCCTCAGTCTTTATATCATGGAATCACTGGCTCATACACCAAATCTACTAAGAGACTCGCACGAGAAACTTTTGAGTAGTGTGATCCGGCTCGATCCAGACGTAAATGACAGACTTACGGGCCAGGATCCCCCTACGATTGCTCGTCTCCTACTAGATAATGGGTTCACTCTTGATAAGGACCGTGGTGCATTCAAAACGATGATACGAAATCTCAACCATCCCCATATATATGAAGGCTACGTAATTGTAGGTCTCTCGCAAGCATTCGTCGAGTATGGACAACGGGTTGATATCAGGGTGCGAGATCGCAAACGCGGACAAGGCACGCATTACACGCCATTACACGCCAGCTATCGAACCCCATCACTTATCGCATTTATGTTAGACAAGGGTGCCGACGTAAACGCTTTAGATGGGAAAAAAAGGACGCCACTTGACTACATATTCGACATGAAACTTGGCCCCCTCGGCTCATATTATGAATCGATATCCATGCTACTCCAACGAGGTGGTAAGGTTAATACAACGAGACGCGCTGCAATAAGAGAGGGCCTCCAAGAGTTATCCGATGAGGGGTTTGAAACAGAACGACTAAGCTTTCGCAGGCTTGGCCGTTACCGTGCTGCCCGTGCTATAGTTGGACCGCGGAGCACAAGCAATATTCCTGCTTCCACGTCGTGGGCCCATTGCGTCGTGCAATAAGACGTCCTGGTACCGTCCTATTGCGTCCTCCATTGCAAAATTCATACACATAATTACACAGACTCACAATTCTATGAGCATAGCATCAATAGGTCAGGACTCGGGTCTCATGGCTGGGCATTAACAGGTGTATAGTTTGGCGTTAGAGCGACGTAGCTGCGGGACGGCATGTATTTAAACGCCCAGTTGAGCGTGTAATATACCCCCGATTTGCCTGTAGTCCGATGTATTTCAGAAAAATTTCCAAACACATGGCAGCATTCGCGATGGCTCTCTGTATGTGAGACTCTGATCTTACGATCCCTACTCACGATCTCCGCTGCGGCTACGTCAGGATACTAAAGCCGCCACATCGGGATGCTAGACAGAGGAAGCGCTTTGTATATAGATAGGCCAGCCAACGGGAGTAGTAGTAGTTCGACCCCCTCATGCAACAACAAGTATTACATTGCCCGCGTTACCGGCGATCTAGGAGAGCCCCTAACACTTGACGGAAGGAGACCGCTTGCTACAGCGCGAGGTACGGTATTCGAGATGCAATACCTGTCGTGACCCTATTCCTCCTTTCCCTATATATATCTCTAACTATCCATAACCCTTATTTCTCCATTTGCTTCTCCTCGTCCCAGTAGGTAGTGTCCTGAAAGGTGGCCAGCCGGGTAGGCATCTTAGTCGTTGCAAGCAGCAAGCTGTGTAAATAGAAAGGGGGAACTGGTTAACTACTTGGTACACACAACACTGCTTTCCCTTTGGCATCTATACAGGTTATATAAAGTATCAGTATAGGTTAGATACTCCGTTGTTGTGTTAATATCAGCATCAAGAGCAGGGGTACGCATCGAAGGGAAGGGCCACGTAGTATGTAGGTTGGTGCCGCTTTACTACGGAATTCATTGGCGATTTCAAGACTGAATTCCGGTGAGTCTTCGAGAGCCTCAAGAGATGGCTCGAATGGATGCATCACAGAACGGAGGACCATGTGGTAGCGATGCCTACAGTATATTATCGATCGGCGCGGAACTGGTCAAGGTCGCGTGGCGTGTGCGAAGACATTGATAAGCTGGGTCTTTGTTACCAGGATACTGGGACGAGGGAAAACCACCTACCTATCTTAGCATAGATAGGTCAAGTAGGTGTTCGAGCTCTTGCTAGCCTTATACGATAATCCTGGCCTTTCTAAAACGTCTATATGTGCCATTTCTCTATAAGCGCTATTGATTCCCCTGAAACGGATTGTATTAAGTTTAAAGAAAACACTGTTAGGGGGACGACATGAGAAATAGGTTTGGCGATGTAGCTAAAGAGTAGAGTTGCAGCTATGTATAGTTAGTTCTCATAGAAGAGAAGTTAGTCTCAGTACGTAGAACTAACAGATCTGACTCGAGCAACGAGTTGCCACAACGCAGTTCGTAATAACACATCTAATGGGCAAGTGGCAAAATATACGAGACGACCGATCTACTCATACAACATCTAGCATAGGTATTCAACAACAACTACAACCTAATCCTTCTCAACTCTACCAGGAGACATCCCAAACATCTCTTGCCACGACCGAACTCCAGCCCACAACTCCATATCACATGCCCACGTCTACGAGGCGTAAATGCTGATATGTCCTAATAATTAATTAACGACCGTCTCTGCATATATGAGCTGCCCTCTATAAACGCAACGTAGTCTCCGATTAATACCAGTTTTATGACAAGGTGACCGAGTAAAGCTGGTCGCCCATCAGACGTCGATACCTAAAACAAAAGGTGGGCAGGAAGATATAAGGGTATGAAGACCTACGGGTCCGGGGATTTTGCTTCAATCCTACAGAATGTGGTAGAATAACCGGAGACATACTTCGAGAAGGGTCTTGTTGCGTGTATACTAAATGTTACCCCCGGCCGTTATAACACGGCCGGGGTAAAGTCGCGGTATGTAACAACCTTCCTCTGCCTGTTCCGCAGATCACTCATCGCCACCGGAGAGGGTTACGACAGAGTCTCGTCGAGTCGATTATCTACAGCACAGCCAACTAAGCAACCCGCTCGAGGGAGTTCGCGGCAAGTCATTTCATCTTAACCAGGGTGAGATAAGTTCATGTTATCACATAGACAGGGAGTGGAGCAGATGGAAACCTAAAGTCATAGTACCCAATAAGATGCCTTAACAAACATCGGACCTTTTTATATGCTAGCGCTTGGCACTCTATGGGATAAGCAGGAAGACAACCAAACCATATATCTACGCCTTCTGTCGCTTAGCATAAAGATTCTCCGCCGACGTGATGCAATGCATGTTGGCGCCCAGCTTGTTCATAGTCTCCATCCACTCCTCGTACGGATCTGAATCGAAGACGATGCCGCCGCCTACCAATATATCAGGTCAGTCACAAAATCACCCGCAATCTAAGGAGTCTTGCGTTAGGAACTGGTTTAGTGGTGAACTCACCGGCCTGCAGATACGCGACGCCGTCTTTGACCATCATTGTGCGCAGGGCTATACATGTATCCATGGCGCCTTCCTTTTCGTTCCCCTCAGCATCTACGCTGCTATATCCAAAATAGCCCACGGCGCCAGCGTAGACCCCCCTCTTTTCTTGCTCTAGCTCGGCAATCAGTTCCATGGCCCGGACCTTAGGGGCGCCGGAGACGGTGCCGGCTGGGAATATGGAGCGGAAGGCATCGAAGCGCGTTTGACCAGGGCGCAAAACGCCTGATACCTGCGAAACGAGATGCTGGACATGGCTGAATTTCTCAACCACCATAAGCCGATCGACACGCGTCGTTAGCGGGTCGCATACACGGTTGACGTCGTTCCGCGCGAGATCGACAAGCATAACATGCTCGGCACGGTCCTTTAGCGAGGATCGTAGCTCGTTGGCGAGCCGCTCGTCATCCTCTGGGGTCTTGCCGCGCTTCACGGTCCCGGCGATGGGGTGTGTGATAATGCGGCCGTCTTCCTCTTTTACTAGCAACTCGGGCGAGGCGCCGACGATCTGGAAGTCTCGACAGTTTACGTAGAAGAGATAGGGCGACGGATTTACGGTGCGTAAGTGGCGGTATATGTTGAAGGGATGCAATGAGGTTGGGCGTGCGAACCGTTGCGACGGCACAGCCTGGATGATGTCGCCGACGACGATGTGCTTCTTGAGTCCCGTGACATGGTTCTCGTAGCCCGCCTGGCCGATATTGGACGTGTATTCCTGACCGAGTTGGATGGGCTGCTGTTCGGGAATGGGTATCTCGGGCGCAGTGAGAACATCGATAAGCTCGCGAATGACGGCGGTGGCCTTGCTGTACTCGTCAGGTAAAGAGGCGAAGTCGTCAGGGATGTTAAGATATGTGATGACTTTAATAAGGCCATAAAAGCTATCGAAAGCCACAATAGTGTCAAAGAGCATGAACAGCGATTCGGGAATCTTGAGCACATCCTTCATCGGCCGGGCCGTCTTGGGCTCGAAGTATCGCACACAGTCATATCCTACGTAACCAATGGCGCCGCCCGTCAGAGGCGGCAGTCTGAGATCCGGCACCTCGGCGACCACTCGCTCTGCGAGCTCCTTCTCTAGCACCGGCAGAGGATCTATGGACTCTCCATGGCCCTCTCCTGTCGTAATGATCTTTCGCGGTCCTGCGCCCACGAAGCTGTACCGGCCCACGCGCTCAGTAGCAGCACTCTCGTAGAGGAAAGAGAAGTCGGACTTGGAATGGGCCGACACCTTCAGATAGGCGGCCGAGGGCGTTATCAGGTCGGCAGATATCTGGCCGTATAAAGGGACGAGATTGGGCTTCTTGGCATTTTGGGGCGGTGGCTTGGAGAGCAGGTCCTGGACCGTTTCAAGCGACGGCAGAATGACATCCTGTCGGGTACGCACGGATCGTCAGTCAGTCATTTGTCTGCGCCGGGGAAGTGGGATATTGAGATTGGTATTGGGGAATCTGAGGGCGGGGTGTTGTGGTTCCTACTGCTTGTGCCATGGTTGCTAGGTGTCCGGTGTTCGAATACAAGTTCCGGTGGTTGTGTGGGTGAGGCAATCCGCCTCTTGGAGGGCCCTGTGATGTTTGTTTGTTGACTCACCCAGCAGCGGCAGCTTCGATCCCACCCTTCCCATGCTTCAATTCAGGTACGGTAGTGTTATTGATTTGAGAGGTACTCCGAGCTGCGGAACGCGGGGCATTGATAAGGCATCATCTTTAGTACAGTAATCATGGTCTACTAACACAGTATAAACGGCTATTACTGTCTGTAGTTACAGTGCGGACTACGGTCCGTCGGACGTTCAACTAGCCGCCAAGCATTAGCCCCGCTGTACTACGTATCTATGAGCTTTCTGTGCAACACACATGCAGGTAGGTGTGTAATGTTCTGATGGGTGTTTTATCTGTCGATACTATCAAACGACTCCTGTTACTCGTGTTACACTTATACCCATGCACGTCTATCGATACTTGAAGCCATGGCTAATAATACTCCCGGCGGATATATTGCACAAGCGATCATTGCCACTGCCCGGACGAGAACACTAACAAAGCGGTAATCTAAGAGCTAACGTACTATTTTGCGCCATCTGCTGCGTCTGGACCATGATATGTGAAAGAGGGTATCTGTCTGCCATCCTCCCTACTGGCATCATGTACTATAGTGCTCGGATCTAAATCTTCTTTAAATACCAATCACCGGAGGTAGTCATCCCTGAAGGCGAACGTCTGACATGTCATTACGACAGGACCACCCCGCTAGCTCTCAACTGCCAACGCCTTTGCGCCGACCAGCCTTGCATCTGCGCCCTTGTCGTCTGTCGTCACCACCCAGTACTCGACTTTGACGCCTCCCTTTGCGACCCGATAGACCCGCACGTCATTCCCCTTGCCGGCCTTGGTCACCGCGTCGATGATTCCCCCGTACTGCCCTTGCGTGTCCCAGTCGGCCGGGTCTTGTATCTCGATCTCTGCCTTCGAAGGTTCGGGGTGGTGTATCAAGGTCGCAAACTCCTCTGCGCGGGCAATCATTTGTTAGCCACCTGATTTACGAACAAACATAGTAGCCCATTGCGTAGATAGTCTGGTAATATATATATCAAGGCAGATGTAAATGGAGAAAGAAAAAAACATAGTGGAAGTAAGAGATGTAATCGTCGAGGAGCCACCAACACACCTTCATCTGGCAATCCCTTGCCTCCTTCATTCCAAGCCAGACACACTGGTACGAAGGGCTCGTCGGCATCGCTTACGTAGAAGGCGTCTTTTGTGGCTTCCTGGATCGCAGCAGGGACCTGGGCCCCGTCGTCTGTCGCCTTAAACCCCTCCTTGCTCTTGCTCTGCGGTTTAGCGATGCCCTCGTTCGGGTCCCGATTGGCCTTGTCAAGGAATGCCATGTAGTCTTCATCCGATGCCATTTTTGTTGCTGGTGTAGTTGTGAAGCTCCGAGGACGAGATGCAGCAGCAGGACGATGTCTATACGCGGTCTGCCGTCGCAAGTGTTCGTCCGATCGAAGTATCGGGGAGCCTCCTGGTCCGGGCAAGGTGCAAGGTAGAGTCGAAGGCAAGATTAGGTTTTGCGGTGAGATGTGCCGTCTCGAGGGCAATTCGAAATGGCAATGTTGCAGCCGACTGTGAGCTGCAGCTCGTCTGAGACAAAGAATCGAACGAGCTGGCATTGATCTATAATGGTTGGGCAGCGAACCAGGCGCCCGCATTGGTGGCCTTGGTTCTGTAGCTATCTTGGAATGTATCTGTACCGTTACATCATACCTATGGGTTTCTGTCCTGGTCATTGGCAAGTACCTAACTAGCCTTCCTGGTAACGGCTTACAAAGCGCCCGTACGGGTCTAGTCTAGTATCGACATAGGCAGGAAATTGCGACTATTTTTTAAGCTAACATTCATCTCTGATTTGTCGTTTAAAAAGCAAAATAGAAATCCACCACTGTAATCAAATCCAGGGTCTTGGTACCTCTTGCTATTCAAGCAGCCACTACGACAAAATATCATTCCATCCGTAATTAGAAATGAACAGCCAACTTGAAGTTTTGGAAGATATTGGATGAATTGGCCATGATCATAATCAACGTAAAATTTGGTGGGCGCTTGAGGTACGGGCAACAGGTATTGTGGGGGAATCTAACGGGCTTTTTTTCATTCATGCAGTTTCTCATTAGCTGCGACTCAAATGCCAATCCGTAAGACCACCACGCCCATTGCAGTAGCCGAAAATGGAACCGAGAACACCGATGCAAGGACTAGATACAAGGAAATACCAAGCCGCCTTAGGAGCTCTGTACCAGATCCTTCTTGAGCGTACCCAAAAACTGCTTTTTCTCGGCCGGTGTTTGGAAAGCGCCGTGACCAAACTCGGACGACGTGTCGATCCACTTCAGCTGCACCTTCTCCAGCGCCTTTCTCGAGGTGTGCGTGAACATGGACTTGCGTAGGGTCATGACCCGCTTCTTGACACCAGGGATGGAGCCCTTGACCATGACGAAGTCGTTCTTGACATCACCATAGCGGACGAAGCCACCAAGACTGTTGTTCATCGTTAGCTAGACGTCTCAATCGGGCGGGGAAAAGGGGGGGTAGTGGCTTACGGAGTGATGGTCTTCTTAGTGATATCTTGCTCGGTAGAGGCGTTACCCTCGTCGTCACCCTTGCCGATGCGGTAAATCTTGTGGTTAACCGATGTGCGGTGGTGGTAACCCATCTGACCAGCACGGGCAACAGTCCACTGGACGTGGGACGGATGCCAGGCACCGATACAAGCAACCTTGCGGAGACCCTTGTGTGTCTTGCGCGGCAGCTTCTTAGTACCCCAACGGGCTGTGACACCGTTAAAACCGTGACCCTTGGTGACGGCAATGACATCGATCATCTCGTCCTGCTCGAAGATGGAGTCGATGCTGACGGGCTTCTCGAAGAGGCCGTGGCCGAAGGCAACCTTGTCAGCGATGGAGCCGCCGTTGACCTGGATCTCCATCAGGTGAGACTTCTTCTGCTTCAAGGGAGTCTTGCGGATCTGGGTATGGGCGAGCACACGGACGACGGTGCAGTACTTCTTGATGCGCTCGAGCTCACGGGTGAACGAGGCGCCGCTGTTCTCGGAGTGGTTCTTGGCGTACTTGGTGAAGGCCTTCTTCTTGCTCTTGTACCAGTTCTTGTAGAAGCGGCGCTTAACCTCGTCGCTGAGATGCTCGGCCCAGACGGTGGTGAGGGATCGCAGACCACGGGGAGTCTCGATGTAGCCCACAAGACCAACAACGATCATCTGTTACTAGATGTTAGCCATAGGCACAGAGCCAAGCGGGCTGCGTTGTTCGTACAGGTGGGGTATCAATGATGGAGACGGCCTCGACAACTTCCTTCTTGTGCGACTTCGCGCCGGGTCGGTCGAGGTCGCGGACGATGGTGGTCATGCCGGCCTTGTAGCCCATGGCGGCGGTCAAGTGGACGGGCTTCTTGGGGTCATCCTTGGGGAACCTGCGTGGCAATCGGGGGTCAGGCACTGCTGGCACGTTGCGAGTTGCGAGTTGCGAGGAAGACTCGGGGCGGGCGAGGGTGTCTGGACTTACGACTTGACCTTTCCCCGGTGACGGGCAGCACGCTTTCGCGGCAGGAAGGCCAGCGAACCGTGGCGAGGTGCCTCGAACTTACGGTGAGACATCTTCGACGATTGATTCCCTGTTGTTAGTAGAAGAAGTCAACCGGGTTGGCGTGGGATGGAGGATTGAAGGAGAGGGAAAATGTTCCAGGTGGAAAAAGTTCGCTTCACATTTGGCGGCACACGCCCGATTGATTGTGTGTGGATCAAAACTCCGGAAAATAGCCGGGCTGCGGCAAACCCCCTGTCTAACCTAACCTACCGGAACAATAGAGCCCTTATCGATAAGAAAGAAAAAAAAGGACCCACCAGAGCTCGGGCTCTGCTGTCTCCTTTACCCCACATTTGTAGAAATATTGCCCAGCTGCTGGCTGGCTGGCTACATGCACCCAAGACAGGTGTTATGCCTGTAAGCTGTACATCATGGTACCTACCTTCAGGAGAGGTACAATCATGAAAATGAGCTGTCTTCGGCTTAGATCTACCCTCAATAAATTACCAAGTACGAGGATGTCACCTCGTTATCTTGAGAGTAAAACATGATAACGACCTTGAATGTATTTTGTTTGTATTGACTGAATAATAACCGTGTCGCAAGAGTTGAAAAGTAAAGTACTGACAAGTGATGGGTTTATCCTCGCGGCACCATTTCCTCTCCTTGTGAGAAGCACACAGCTCGCCCTGCTTTTATACATTCCAGCTAACAACAATAGGGAAAAGGGTATGAGCCCAACCAAGTTTAGTTCCCCTCCGCCATAAGTAGTACCCCAAATTGCTATGCAGTCTCCGTCTTTGGAGCCGGACCCATGATACCGTTCATTCCGGCACTTGTGGGTGTCGTGGTTTTCATATCTCCTGATGCTGATGCTGGACCCGATTTTGGGCCTACATTTCCTATCTTCTTCTCCTCTTCGCCGCTGTCGTCATAGTCTTCGTCAACGTCCATCTTGCGAGCAGCACGCTCTGGCTCATTCATTTGTGGAAGAGCAGGTGCCGGGGGGTGCTCCAGCCTTGGCCTGTCTTCTTGAGGGTATTCCTTGGAAGCTGGGCTGGGCTGCGGGGGCTCATGCATGATACCAGGCATAGGCGACGGTCCTGATTGCATCGGGGGCAGATGGTTAGGTGGCATCGTGTGAGTAGGAGGATGATGGGCAGCTTCTGATGGGTGATAGGTCTCATTGCCGTGCCTTTGCTCGTCGGCGCGTCGCATTTCCTCAGCGCGTCTCTGATCTTCAGCTCGTCGCTCCTCCATTCGGCGTTGTTCTTCAAATCGATGGCCCTCGGGAGAGCGGCGATAAGGGTCTCGTGGTGGAGTAGATGGGCGTCGGTGAGTCACATCGTGCATGCGTGACCTGTTTTCCTCACTCGCAGGCTTTTTTATGGCAGGCTCATCTTCCCACTCCCGCATCCTCTTTGAGGCTACGGACGGAGGCCGTTCGTCACGAAGCATTTCCGGTCCCATCGGGCCTTTTAGTGGCATGGGGCCACCACTCTCCATGCCTGGGTCCTGATGATGCGAGTAGGGAGGCTGATGCTGCGGGTAAGCTGACTTTGGGGACGGCATGCGATTGTCATGGATTGGTCGTTGCTGGTCAGGACGCGGAGAACCCGCTCGATAGGGCATCAGGGTATGAGGCTGGGGAGCACCATTTGGGGGGCCATTTCCAGGCCCCATACTAGAGGGCGTGGGTGTATAGCTCGGGTTTGATACTCGGGTTGGGCCTCCCTGAGCTGGAGGCGGAGGTTGTTGAGGAGGACCGGGTAGTGGCGGAGGGCCATATTGTCCAGATGGCCCAGGCGAAGGCCCTCTCCGGATCGGTGCCGGGCCGGGACGGTTGGGTTCTCCATAAGGTCTCATCTCTGGACGGGGACTCGGTTGGCGGGGTAGAGGAGGTGCCGGCCCCCGGAAAGGCTCGCGCTGCTCATAGGGATTTGGTGGTTGCGGCGGGTTGATATCGCTAGTCCGTTGGCCCCAGCCATTTGCAGCAGCTGGACCGGGTGGTGGTCTATGTGAAGCACCAGGCCCAGATTGCTGAATTGGGCCAGAACCTGGCCACGAAGGTGCCTGTGGGCCTTGAGCTCCATAGGACTGGGGATGCACATCTGTTGGCACTGGCTGGGGAATGTTGCTGCCCGATGTTTGGCCTTGGCGCAGGAGTTGCAATCTAGCCTTGATATGGGGATTCGCCGGATCCAATTCCGCGGCTCTTTGGTACGCATCAAGGGCATCCGTGATCTGATTATTACACGATTCATACTAAGATCTTGTTAGCGAGCGGTTGGACGTGCAACGAAGAATAGGAAAAAAGCTTACCAGGGTGCCTAGGTCGTACCAGACTTCCGAGATATATGGGTTCAAGCGTATGGCACGGGAATATGCATCCAGCGCATCTCGATACTGGTTGATCTGGTAGTATAAAACGCCAATCGAACACCAGAAGGTGGGATTCCGGCCGTCACGGTACACGGCCTGCTGGTATGCCTCATACGCCTTGGGATATTTCTGTTGTGACATGTAGCATCGACCCAGCAGATACCAGCTTTGGGCATCGCCATTATCTGTTATGTGTAAGTAAGGACGATACGAGACGGTTTTGAATGGAAATTCTCACCGGCAGCGACAGACTTCTCGAGATACTCGATTGCACGCTCCTGGGTCTGGAAGCTGCTGCTTTGTTGGTGATGAAGCCAACCAAGTTGTTGCAAAACCTTAGCATGATTTGGATCACGCTCGAGAACTCGGCCATACGCAGATTTGGCATTGTCATACTAACAAACTTTTAGAAACAACACATTTCCGCTTCGTGCGACTTATACTCACGTCTTTTTGCTGTTCATGCACATGACCAATCTGGAACCATATGTCTTCCTCGGTCAATGGAGGCGGCGGTGAGTTTACGATATACTTAAAGCACTGACGAATTGTTAGTTAATCTTGCCGATACTTGCATATGCAAACATACCTCCAGACTCTGCCCATACTTCGACTGTTGCTTGTATATTATGCCCAATCGGAAGTATATCTCATTTGCCTTCTCGAAGTCGGGTTGCATTTGCATGACTTGGGAGAAAGCCTCTTCGGCATGGTCGAGAGAACCGTACCGATCGTATAAAATACCAATACCATACCAAAGCTTGGGCTCCTTCATGGCATTAGCTCAATCATAGGAGCAAACAGAAAGGGACAGCTGATAGGGTTTACCTTGGGGTTGGCAAGATTAATCAGCGCGTTCTGGTAGGCCGCATACGCTTGCTGGAGGTCGTCCATCATCAAGTAACAGTGTCCTGTCATACGGCGTCAGTTGGATACTACCTATCAGGATAGATAGCACAAGCAGAACCTACCGAGGCTGCCCCAGACTTCGCCATTTTGCGCGTCAATTTTCAGAATTGCTTGCAAGAATTCGACTGCCTTGTGAAAATCTTCGCGAGTTCGGAGGATTAGACTAATCGCATTCATGGCGGGAACCGAGTTCGGGTTCGCATTCAGAGCTCGCTCGTAAGCTTGCATGGCATCGTCCAGGTTGCCGAGCAACTCGGAGAAACTGCCTATCGCGGGTGTTAGTCAACGCCATGGTCTTCTTGTCGCGATTCACAATCCAACTTACCAATCTGCATCCATAGAGATTCGTTGACCGCTACCATGTGCCGGGATGGCGCCCCCCATTGACTACCCTGAGCGGGACCTGGAGGGGCCGGCGGGCCGTGATGCTGCATTTGCATCGCCATCTGCGGTGACGGGTGGTGGTTGGCCATGTTAGGCCTCAAATCTACACCCGCGATGTCGGGAGACCGGGGCCAGTCGTTCTTGGTGTTAATGGGCGAGGAGTATGTTTATCAAGAGCCTACCATCGAAGCGGCTGAACCCAAACTCGTAATCGAGATGACCAAGTCCGAAGGCGGTGGCCGAGTTCTCAAGTCGCGCGAGGGAGAGCGAAAAACCCGAATAACAGACCCAAGTGAATGCGATGATGGTATGGTGTAGAGGATATGGAAATAGTTCTTGGGAGGCTAATGATAATATGGAAAGTTTCGAGTGCTTTAAAGTCTGAGTGCCGCTATAGTCGCTGCGTAGACTTTGTCCTCGCTCGCTGGGCGCATATGCAGAGCACGACCGATGACTAGTAGCTTGTGGGGTGGTGAAGACGTAATGCAGAAGCGGTACCCAGTGATGATGATGCTCACAATAGACAAGACGACGAAGATTGAAGCCCAATTATCGTGTCCTACGTGATGGAAACGGGGAGGGGGGCGACTGGCGGTGGAGGACACGAGAGAAACAACAGAGATGGTCGGTCGGCCCCCAGGAGTTTTCGGAAGGGCATTGCTTCACTCCATGGCCATCTACCCTTACCCACGAAATGGTGCTTTCGACAGAGACAACCGGCCCAGGGGCGCAAGTGGACTTGTGGAGCTAAGGGGGAGGGGGGCTTACAGTGTTCCCGGAACATGATGTCGTGAGAGCGTTGGTAGATTGGATGTATCTGCTGGGTATCTGCTGGGTACCCGCATGGGTCCAGGCATGGGTGGGCCCGGGTGGGTATGGCAGCGCCAAGAACGCCAAAAGACAGGTGGTACCTACCTAGGTGCTACTAGCGCACCACCTCAGGTAAGCCTTGACGATTGTAATGGGGGTCTCGGCGTGGTGTGGGGCCGGTCCCGCATTTCATCGTTCCTTCTGCGCTCTTATGAAACCCACAGTTGGCTAAATAAATCTAACCTTACTAGTGTACGGTACAGTAGTGCCATCTATACTACTAAACAAGCAGTACGCTACAGTAGTATGTACCTACCCAGACGGGCAAAACTACCTACGTATATAGGTCAGGCGGGAGTAACGGCGTTAATAAGCATCCATGCACCAGCGGCAGTTTGATTTTATTTGATTTTCTATACTTTTTCTACTAATATAAGGTGCGCAACTACCTGCACCTCGTATCTTACTCCCGCCCTCCCTTCATTGTTACCTTACTTAGCTGTTTTCTAATCCAACTCTAAGCCAGCGTTTACATCCCGCACTTTCTTCCACTTAGGTAGTCGATAGTCCGCATCTGCTTCCTGATATTATCGTAAGTTGCCCGCCTATATAGTAGACAGGTCCGAGGGCCATTGACCAGCGCGCTCGTCCTATTTGCAAACATACTGACGATGGCTTCAAAGTGCTTGGTTGGTGGATTGGTGGATTGGTGGTGCTCACCGCTTCGACAAGTCACCTTGGGTCTGTGTCTTGTTGCACAAAGTTGGGAGACAATGGAGCGCCACCAATAGTACCTAGATACCTGGGTAGTCCCGGTCGCGCAGCCCTACATATGTATGTAAGCCAAAGGTTGCTAGATAGGTACTCTTTGGGGTTTATCGATCCCATGCTTCGGGGCGGCTGCCAGCTTCCTTCCTCCGCATACAGCAGTTTCATGCTCGTCCTGACACCGAAACTCAAAATCCCGGGCACCGCGTGATGTGTACATGTATACCTACCTAATAGCGCGAGTCATCCCCGTAGCGTAGCGCCTAGCCGTGGATGATGACGATGCTGCGGTGCGGCTGGGTCCCACGTTGGATGCAGACATTAAACCTTGATCGACTTAAGACTCGCCAGGGTTCCGCCCATCGTTCCTGATGCGACTACATCCAAGGTACCTCGCGCCACCTGCGTATGTGGGTCGTCGAGGTTCTGCGACCATCTCCCAAATTTGGTCTTCTCCGCCGGGTCGCGGCTCGGACGGATTCGCTTTTTTCCCTGCCGCTAGACCTGGGCGAGCCCCAGTGGACAATGTTTGGTAGGCTAGCTTGCGGCTTGCAGGGCAGCTTTGGGGGGGCGTGTCGGTGGTCATATTGCAGCTCTTGGCGCAGAGCCACGCACACACCCTTTCCTCATTCCATCCACTGAACCCCCAAAGAGGGACCTATCTGAAATTGGGGCACGCTTATCTGACTCGGAGTATTCGTCCTCAATGAATATTTGTTATGGTCCTTGCCAGCGCAGCAACAAGTACCTAATACGGCTAAGCGCCCGCGTAATTGGGCTGCTCTCGTCTACGATGACTGCATTAAAAATTAACTGCCAATTATAATTTTCTCCTTGCGCACACATTGCAGATGCTTAGGTAGTGAGCCTATAAGCCAACCCAAATGCATGTGGTCCGTCATGCTACTACACGTGTTCGATTGGGTTCATAGAATTAGAACGAATCATATATTGTGGTCATAATTCCTGATAGATAGAACCCGATTACTGCGTTAGTTCTGCGCTGCACACTTGCTGCGAGATCTTCATGCATTTTTGGACGAACCAGCGCTCCGTCACGGTACGCACTAGTGTCCTGTTGTTTTGTGGCGGCGGGTTCATAGGACGGTTCATAGGTATTTAATAGGCGGTGGGCCTCGTTCGTATCAGACAAGCCCAATGCCCATGCCGGAATTTTCCAAGTAGTGGGTTCTCCCGTAGATCACCAAGGTATACTTAGTAATAGTACTGTATGTAACGGATTGCATAATGAGCAGCTGAAGCACTGATGCGTGCAGGGGACGCGGTCCAGCTGTCGTCGGCTCAGATCAGCTCATCTCCCATCGTCGCATAATGACGCTTTTCATTTTGACGGCCAGCCCTAGGGAACTCGAATCCAAGGTAATACCAACAGGTCCAGAGCCCACTGCGTTGGGAGGCTTGGAAAGGGAGAGACTAGCTCTTTCTAGGATGAACCAATCTCGTCATCTCCCGAAGATCTAGGAAAGGCGCAGAGACGTCGAGCTTGTGGCACCCGCACTGACATACAATTATGGGCACGGAAGGATGCGAAGAATTTGGGGATTGGCTAAGAAGATGCAAGAATGAGCAAACCAAAGCAAACACACAAATACTAGACAAGAGGCCAGCGAAGTAATTATAGTGCATAGAGACGGAACTACTACGCTTCTAGAAAGTCCACGGGTCGCCTCCGCCCTCTCACCAATATAGTCTTGACAGTCTGCGCTGCAGCTCCGATGGTAGATAGTGAACACAACAGCAGTGGAGTATAGGGGGGTTAGCCAGGGCATCATGCCAATGTTGATCTTATGTAACGATTGCTTGGTAGCGAGCCGATTTATTCAGGACTCGGCGTTTAACCATCTTAATTTTTCATTAAGATAATTGGACGGTTTTGCTGTTGGCTGTTTTGAAAATGTGCACCGCCGAGCACGAGCCAACCAATGCTACCTACCTACTACCGGATGCTGCTGGCCAGTTTCCCCGATAGTAATGAAACGGAGATCCGTCAATGAACCGAGTGCTTTATAACGTGTACGGCCACGAGTTGGTTGCCAGTCTGCGTGAATGAACTAGTCGATGGCCGCAGCTGTCACAAACACCTACCTACTGTACATCATACAACTGTGCTCCTATAGTTCGTAACGCGTTTGGGAACTGGGGTACGTCGTTTTTGACCACCAATATAATGTGAGAGTCATACACTGGAATCAATCCTTGGCAACCAAGATCGATCAATCCCTCCCTTATACATAGAATTTAGGGGTGCGTCGATCGTTAAAACCGACGCGAGTGAAACAAGGCCCGTTAACATCAGGCGGTAGGGTGAATTGCCTGCGTGCCGTAGCGGGCGTGTCCAGGCTGCGTAATCGTCCGATATGCGGCAGAGAAGGAGAGAGTTCGTTCAGCGGGATGGCGCAGAAACGAGGTGGCCGATCTGAAGAGATGAACGTTAAAAACCAGCCGGTCCTCAGAGGCCAGCTTTGGTAGGTATGTATAGTCGGTCATTCGAACATGGGGTGGTTGGGGCTACCTGCCTAGCCTGGACAGATGTGCAAATGACAAAAGAAAGGGGTGTAGATATATAGCCTGGCTTGGCCGGGCAGTACCATACGTATTGTACTTCTCGTCCTTCGTCTCCATCTCCCCGTATGGCGCTTACTGGTCCTGGGGCGCCTCGCGACGAGGAGGGAGGTGTTCAGTTGGGAAATCCAACCCAACCCATCCATGGGGCGGCATGAGTACTGTACAGAAAAAGCACCGATACATATGTGCGCTGCATCTCACGCATGCAGCAGCAGTAGGTAGTAGGTATATGTATGCAGACGGCTGATGCGTTCTTACCATTCGCCCAGGCCTGGCACCTAACGCCAATACGGCTAACGCGACACGCCCCGCTCATCCCACACTCTAGAGCAAGTGCCTACTAGGTCGATTATTATTATCCTAGATCCCACACCCTCCTTGCAACTTGCCTGCCACCCGAACGCCTCCAACATGCGCGCATGCGCTGCGAGTGTGAGTGGAGCTTGCCCGACGTCTGCCTGCCTGCATGCTGATGTGGGTGTGGGCGGCCGTCGACCGGGGGAAGAGGGGGGGTTCCCTCGGGTGGTCCATGGGATGGCAGATTGTACTGTACGCTTGTTATTCGATCATGTACTGTACAGTAGTACGTAGTCGAAGAGCGGGTGTGTTACGCACCCTGTACTGGCTGGTAAGTAAGCGTGCTTCAAGTTACTTAGTGTATAGGACGTATCCTCACAGGCGCATGGACGGATATTTGTAGCTTGTCGGTTGTTTGGGTGCATGACAACTTGTATCGTGATGGTGTGTAAGTGTCGGTATGCTGTGTTCTTGGGCCAGGATGTCTTGCAACCGCCACCGCAGCCGCGTACACATGCTCCAGCAACCTGCACTAATACATGTTCACCCGTCGTCCGCCCAGTAGATATCGTGCTCGATGCGTGCAATACAACGCCCGAACGGCTATTGTACAGCAGAGGTTCCGCCCGGGGCCAACCGCGGGATGCAAGCCACAAACTATATTAAGTCTGCGACAACACTTGGCTATCTGCATCCTTCACCCGTCACGAGCAGACGGAATGAGTTTGGCCTTCAATCCCCCTCGCCGCACCCGGTTGGGCAAAGTTCGGCGATGACGCGCATGAGTTGCAAACGCAAATGCAAGAGTGAGCAGTTGAAAACAGCCTGACGCCTCATTCCTTTTCTTGGTATGGACCTACTAAGGTATGAACCTTACTGCCCTGCCTGGTGTAAGTAGGGCCCGGATGTTGGGCACAGCACACCGAAGAACACGAGAGAACAACAGGACCCCCGAGGTAGCAAACGATGTGAGATGCGATGTTACACCGCAGGGATCACTAGGTCGGTCGATCGAATCGTTTCGGGGGTAACGAAACACCGTGGACAGCCTTTAAAACATGTTGAGCTTTTGGCGTGAGATTGCCGACACTACACATGTGTGCACACACATTGACACAACGTTGGTTGCCTGGTTCACTAACCTACCAGGGTACACGCGCAACCACATATCCGCTGCTGTGTCAAGTTGCAGCATGATTATTCGTGACGCACTTATGGGAGAGATTGTCGCTGCAGTAGGAAAGAAACTTGGATAACACCGCACATCCGCACTACCTTACCTATCCCGATCACCTGTACTTATCTTCCTAGCTGCATATCTGTATGTCTGGATCGGCAGACAGCAAACAGTATACTGAGAGAGAATATCGTAACCTTCCAATGCACCGTCGCAACTCGGGCGGCACCTGTACGTCTGCGCCCGACCGATCCCACTTTCACATATGCGGTGCAACGGCCCCAGTGTGAGACAACGTCTGTCCTGTCTGAGATTTCTTCCTCAAATCTTACCCGCCGCCTGACAAAAGCCGCTCCGCTTTTGAAGACACATATTGATTGACTCGTTGACACCCGCTATAGCGCCCGGCTCGAAACTTGTCTCGATTTCGAGTGGAGTTGCATTTCGGATAATAACCGAGGCAATGAGACGATTGATGACATTTATGACTGTTCCCTAGAGACTATATGGGCAAGTTTGAGAGTGGTATAGACATTACATAGATGTTTTCCCGATACATATAATCCAGACTGTGCACGACCTTAAACAGGTTCAGCTTGCTCCCCCAGACCTTTTCGTTTCATCGATCAGATAGAAATTCGTTATAAGCGCGAACACCTACTTCTCTGAGCTGAGAAGCTCGACGTACTTGTCCGTCGGAAATGGACTACGGAGACTAACCGGAGCGAGGTCGCTCACCATATGCCAGATCATCATTGCCATTGCCGTACATAACACTGCATCGAATATCCTTCCATGAAGAAAAAAAAAGGACGCCAGACGTCGAGTTCGTCAAGTCCAACGCCAGACAAAGGCACGCTCCTTTTAAGAATACAGGGATGATCCAGATTCCATGCTCTTAGGGTATGAGTTGAACAGCGCAATTCCTGCGGTCCATCTATATCGTCTGTTTTATGAATCCTCCTTTTCGCCACCATCGTGGTCTGGGTTGTAATGCGTTTCCCCTAGCATGGTCCCCGGCTCGGATGTCATAGCTGCCTGGACATTTTGGGGTTGCGTCTGCACCGTTGGGCCACTCGGTTGAGCAGGCGGTGTTGACTGGCTTCGAGCAGCTGGACTACCCGTGGCAGCATGCAGTCGTTGGTCAAGCACTTTCAACGCGAGAGCCCTCCGCCTCTCGGCTTCCGCTCTGACGCCACCAGGCGCGGATCGTTGGTGGAAGTTGTTGCCCTGGGCCGCGGATATGTCGGCCTGAGAGAAAGGGCTGCATACTCGCATAGCTACGAGCATATTAAAAACTTGGTCCGCCAGCGCCGCAACAAACGGCTTAACGGGGGCCGGAAAGAACTCGGGGAAGGCGAAAGTTTCGCTGGCGTCGCCTCGCATCGAGGCCGGTTGGGACGAGTCAAGGTCGGGGAAAACAGTCTTGTAAAATCGTAGGTATGTCCAGCTCGTGAGAAATCCAAAAATGGCCAGCGGCAAGCTTGCGCTGGAGATCCAAGGCGTCAAGTTGGCGGCAGTAACCAGGCCGATATAAATTAAAGGAAACCGTGGTACGCGCAACGACAATACGCCTCGGAATAACGTAACAGTGTGAGCTGGCACAAGTTGGCTAAAGGCGACGAGGAAGGAGATTTGAAGCGGGATCGTGCCGTTGATTGTGGTCAGCCTGTAGTACATAATGCAATAGTTAGAAATGCAGTGTCGATATAACACGAGGCAGCTTTCAAAGCGAACTTACGTCCAATCTTCGTTCCGAGTAATGGTGAACGTGGTGATGAAAAGCAAGAAGCACAGGAAATTTGGGATCAGCGCTACGACGACGAGGAACTTGGCGAATTCTTTCGAAGACCAGGCTCGCTCGAGATATCTCCCGCCATTAAAGAGCGTAACGCCGGCGATGGCCAGACTAGTCAGGTTCTCCTCCACCAGCGTCGTCGTGAGAAAGGTCCATGGGTAGAAAAGGGACAGTTGAGGCACCAGGGTCAGCCATTCGATGACAATGTTGGAGCGAGCGCTGTGAGCGCGGTGGATGAGGATACTCGCTAAGGACTGTAAGCCTAGAACAGCCAGCACTATACGGGTGACAGGTGGTATGTTGAGTCGCGGCGGCATCGTGTGTAGATGGATAGATGCATGTATAGCAGCGACTGCAGACCAGGGCTAGCGGCGAAGGGGATCAAACATTCAGAGTCGGATAGGCATTAGTCGATCGGCGGGAGGCGGGAAGCGAGGCGCGCGCGTGTCCAGGCCGTCCGTCCAGATTAATTGTCGCCGGTTGGGCTTCAGCCTGACGGGCAAGCCACAATGGGATTGATCTTTGGGGCTGAGCAGACCTACAGTGGGTACACCTAAGGCACTTTATTGTGGCTTGTTTATCCCTGTCAGAAAACGGGGACCCTGGACAGGCTCCATCTTGGAAATCAACAGGCATGATTTGTAGTGTAGTAACCAACGTGCCGTACTGCAATTTTGAAGTGGGACCTGTTCCGGCCACTGTTATGAACAATCTTAAGGATACCTTATCCACAAACAGACCACGAAGTTCTGTGAATGTGCAGTCGCGCTACTCGATTGAGGCCCTTTAACGCTAGAATCTGCTCTGAAAGCCCCATATGACTGATGATTCCAGGTTGGCAATGTTGTCCCTCGTGGCTACGATATTTCGAGCTATTTGCATCCCGACAACCAGCTAGGGTTGGCTTGCATTTTGGGGGTCCGGGGTGCTCATTTACGACCAGGGCATTGCCGGGTCTCTCTATTTCTGAAACTCGGTAACCCCATTAGCTAGCATGTCAGTTCAGCACGCGCTCTCAAAGAGGACGGATCCAGCTGTCTAAAAGTATACAACGCCCTGATGCGAGCAACCATATCCTTTCCAACCCGCCAAGGATGCCTATTTGTCGGACGCATACGATGTCTGAGAATAAAAGGCATTTATACTGCCTCAATACGATTCGCAGACGAAATATCCTTGAACGAGGGTCCAAAGTCTGGTGCACCGTGCATGGCCGAGGTTGGTATGCCCTACAGGAACCTTGGTCCGATATCTGTGCGCTAGGGCCAAAAGGGACAGAGAGGCACAGCTTGGTACTGATAGGAGTTTGGTGATCTGATCTGTCTGGTTGCATTCTTGGCCAGGTACGTAGTACTTAGGCATTTGTCGTTTGATCACACAATGGACTAGGTAGATCGAGACGTCAAGGCCAACTTGCATCGCTATCCAGCGCCGCCATCCATCACTGAATGACTCCTGGCTACGTGCGCTCTAAAGCTTGAGGTTGATTGTTGAGACCCTCTGAATAGGGCGCCCGTAGCAGTAAGTATAACAGCGATTGCTCTCGAGCTAAATATAAGCAAGTAATCGACCAGCCAGGAGCAGAAGGAATCCAGTGGTTTTGTGGGGTTGCCTGGAGTTTGGCCGCAGTTTTCCATTGTTCGACAGGCAATGAGCAATCTTATAGGCTCAGCTGTGCCGTCGCCACCCATGTCCGAAGAGACGGCTGGGTACTACAGTAATTAACCAGTCTAGCCTGTCAAGCGTCCTCTTCACCAAGCCGCCAACACAATCCAGAAATACCCTGCAGCACCAGAAACGCCCTACCGCGTGGGCGCAATATGCAACCCTACGTTGTGGGCACTGTTCACGGTTCCTCTCTACTAGAAAAACACTCAGCCAGGAATACGTCTACAGAGTACACAGTAAAGCGAACAAAGCTAGAGACTTCAAAGGACACGGTGAGCTAAGTTTGCTATCTATCCAATGCCACCGGTCAAAACGTATACCTACTACCAGATCAAGGCCCAGCCTTTATTTGGTGAGCATCTCGTTGAACAATTGCACTACAGTAAGTATAGTCAAGGTGGAGCGTCCGGGGTGCGTACTGGAGCATCGTCGCTCTTGCAGGCACTGTACTAGACTAAAACGTCACCAGACCTGGACGTTTGGACCCTCTCCAGGTTCGTTTCTGCTTCGGCGACGGGCTTCGAACGTCGAACGAAGCACACAATGACAGGTTAATAGGAGCCTATACGGAGTGCAGTGATTATAGGAGAAACTGATGTTGCGCTTACGCCTACCGACAGCACCTACTCAGTACAGAGTCATGAACTATGTGTCAAGATTGCTAGTGTATTAGTAGGTTCTGAGGGAGAAACACCCCTGTTACCACGATGTCAATGTGGTAGTAGTATGTCAGCGCCTCGGCCAAGTGCGGCGGCACCTTGTTGTTTCCGTCGAGGTAATAACAAAAATGGCACGAACCGAACTTCTCCATATAACCTACCTTAGGTAGGTACATGGCGCGGTGGGCGAGACCTGGCTAGCCTTAGATCACTGACCTGCGACCATTAAGACACCAATTTTTTCTCTCGAAGATTTGTTTCTTGAGTACAGCAATACATCATGAGACAGCTGAGAATCGGTTCCGAGAACTGGGTGTATGTCAATATCGCTGCGTGCCTACTCGCAAATAATGAGACTGCTACACTCCATCGAAAAGAACCTTGAATGGTAGCATGATGGCGGAGAATAAACCTAGGTGTGCGTGGCAAATGGAACGGCTGGTATAGCGGGAAAAGAGGGTATGAGGGCACACTGTATCATACCCACGCACCTATTGGGTGGCCGAATTCGAGACGGTTGACGAGACGGGTACGTTGGTACTTAGAGATCTGCAAATAATCTGAATGTGGACGGGACTGGTGATGGATTGGGCATGACTTCGAAGCGAGCCCAGGTCAGGTCAGGGCCCAGGTTTAAAAGTTGACTGGCCTTGCGCTGACAGGCGGTACCATGTACGTACAGTACTTGCGCTCTCTTCCAAGTTCCAAGCGAAAGCCCCGTGCCCGTCTTCTTCTCGTCCCTTTTCAATGTCGACTGCCATCACGTCTCCGAGGTGCTTCAAGCAGGTACATGTACAGTAGCACGTAGCACGTAGCGTGTAGCGTGTAGCATATACAGGCAGGCCATGATGGATGTCGGCTGGTTTAAATAGGTACAGGCTACAGTACAGCAACGGCATCTCACCCAGTTGCATCGAAAACTCGCCCAACTCTTGCTAGCTACCTAGCTAGTTAGCTACTGCTGTGCTCCCAGCCGGCCCTGCAGGTTGGACTGGGCTATGCTCCTTCGGGAAACAGAGTGGGTCGGCAAGACCTTTAGTTTTGGCCCCGACACAAGACATGGGCCTTGGATCATTCAGGGCTCATCAACTCCCGTCTCTCAGCATTCTTGTCTTCAACATCTCAAAAGCGAAAATCCGTCCGCCGACGCCTCTTGCCAATCGCGTTCTAAGGTCTCCGTCGCTCCTTATCTCGAAAAGCCAGTGCCTGTGTATATCGTGCGCCCCGACGACGCCTGTTTTTCTACCATCATGAAGGAGTATTTAGACTCTAATCGGGTCAATTTCTTGATTTGGAGGTACGCTGTCACCCGTCTCCCTTTCCCCGTCCCGATCCCCATCTCATCTCACCCCGATTTCATCAAAGTGGCCTATTCCCTTTACCAGGTCGCCTACGACACCCGTCTAGTCACGGCTTCATTGACTTTCGAAACTTAGGTATTTATTAGAAGGAAGTACGTCTCTATCTATCTGTCTGTACGCGAGGTCGCGTTGTCCATCTCACCGCACGTTGGAGTCGTGGGTTGGGCGAGTGTGCTGCCATTGTGCGCAAAGGGAGGGATAATTGGGTGAGGGTTTGTGGCATGCGAACTGACCTTGAGCTTGTGTAGATTATCGAGAGACGGCCGTCAAATTTCAGAAAGAATGGCACGTTCAGGAACCTCATCGGCAACTAGATTTCGCGCCGTATGTCAAGAGTCATGCGCTAGTCAATGTTTTAAACAAAGGTCTGCTGTATCACTCGCTAGAGAGGGAGCATGCACAGACAACCCAGGTACGTGCCAAACCCGGAGGATTCTGAGATCCAATGTCCAGGTGGTTCTGTGGACCGTGTGCAGTGAGTGCATCAGGCAGACCGCGAAACCACCAAGCAAGAAAAAGCGTGGTGCCCGTGCGTGACGGGACACCGAATTGATTTTCTCCAAAATTGTTGCCCAGGATCCAGCCAAATGGGCATTGGCACTGACGACTCTCTGTGCAGGTACCTGGTGACGCAGCAGCGCAGGCGGCACTGGCCGAGGCGATGCAGCTAGGGGTTTTTGGTCCACTGATCGCGCATCCACCGCCTCACCAGCAACAGCCAGATGAAAGTGACGACGATGCCGAGGCAGAACCTGACACAGAGGTTCAGCCGCCACCGGCGCCGGTTCCTGCCCCAGCATTACCAGCAGTATCATCCGGAGTCGACGTGGAAAATTCCCGAAAACGCCAGGGTGACAGGCAGCAGCAGTCGCTTCTGAATGGTTCCCCGGCCAAGCGGCCACGACTGAGTAATGCGTACGAGCATGCAGTGGATGCAGCCACAACCCCCATGGAATTGGATGGCCAGGACCACCAGGGGGACAATCACGCTTATCCATCCCCCCTGGAGGGCGAACAGGCGCCAACGCCTACGCCTCGCACTGACGGCCCCGAACAAGGCACGCAGGTCGACAAAGTCGAGGAGTTGGCTTCCAAAACCACATTTATCCCGCTCGGCTCGGGTTTCGACGATGCACCCGCCCTCTCGCCTGTAACCACCCTATCCAGGGTAAACGGTGACAGTGCGCCAGTACTACTACACTGCCAATGGCATCCGAGAGATCCCTCCCTCTTGGCGGCCGCTGGAACCGATGCGCTAGCCCGCATCTGGAACATCTCCCGTGGGGCAACAGCCGATCCTGCATCTGAAGATCACGTGAATGGCATCGTCCCCGATTTCCATACTCTGGTCGAGGATGATGTGCCATCCAAGGCGACCGTCACCGCCATGGCTTGGAACTGTGACGGCAGTGCTATTGCTGTTGCTACCGACTCCGACTCCAAAGCTAGGCTTACGCTCTGGACCCCCGAAGGCAGTCATATTCATCACTTGGAAGTCGCTGAGCCGCCCATTATCAAGCTTCGTTGGAGCCCTCACAATACGGCGATTCTCGCGATAGCGCCAGACAATGGAGGCACACTAATAACTATATACCATGCGCAGGCATTGGACTCGTTAACACATTTTCTTCCAAACCACGATCTAAATGCCGAACCACTAGATGCGGCATGGACGAGCGACTCTGAATTTCTATTGTGTGGCGGGGAGCTGCTCGTACTCTTAAGGTACTCCGAGGGAGGAATATCCGAGCTACAGAAGTTTGAAACAAGAGAAGGGGACACCTTAACACAGGTACAATACGATCCACTGGCTTCCATGGCGGCGACGTGTGGCGAAAAAGGCGTTGTTGATGTAAGGGAAAGTTCCATAGTTTCCGGGCCCCTTACTAACAATTAATATAGGTATGGGATAGTTCAGGCAAGCGGCGCTCGATAGAAGCCCATTGCGATGTAGTGACTGCGCTCGCTTGGCAGCCAAGACAGTCGTTCATCAACGAAAACGAGAGGTTGCTAGCATCAGGTGGCGAAGACGGAGCAATTTTTATATGGAATGCCCTTGCTACTGACGGCGCAGCAAAATGCTCCATGACTATGGGTCCTGCTATTGTTGCACTTGCATTTACACCGGACGGCGCATTTATTGCGGGAGCGACGAGCGAAAGAATACTCATCTGGAAAGTCGGCGAACATAGCATTCCACGTGCAAGTTGGAGTCGCCTTCCGCATCCCGGCTGGTTGAGCCCACGGATGAATCCCGAGTCGGATGAAGAGGATGAGCACTGCTTAGGTTGGGATTCTACCGGCCACAAGTTAGCTTATGGTGTGAACAGCCGAGTAAGTCATAATCGATTAACATATCTGTACTGCTACTCACCTTCTTGCAGCTTGCCATCATTAGCTTCCGGTGATGAAGTTTCCACTACGATACAGGGTTATTTATACAATTATCACCCAGTCCGGGCGGCCGTCAACAGACTCGGTCGCTCGCTCCGGATGAAGCGAAAATGCCTAATGTCTTCACAAGGACAGTTGATCCGACCAGAGTCCCAAATATGACGCTATTCTCGACCCCGCAACCGGTCAGAAGTTGCGGTACTAGATACTAGCGCCAGCCAACCCAGTTGATAAGCCGGGATTCCAATGCGCTGGTCGACGCTACGTCGTTAGGAAGGGTCGATTCGCAACTTCAGGAGCAAGTGGCCACTCAAAACTTATCCAGTATACCGTACAGTTTTGAGATCACAAATATGAATTCGACGAGACGTCGTTCGAGTCTATGTCACATTCCTATTTACTTAGCCTGACGAGATACGATGAAACGATATTCCGCGTGGTAAATCATACCCAGCCTAGCTGCCCGCTATTTTGGAAATACCGGGGATGATGAGGATGCTCTTTGTACAACAAATAGAAAGAAGCATGTAAAGACTATGATACAGGGCTGGACACACAAGCCGCTGCTCGGTTCATTTGTATACGTACTCGATTACTACAATACAGCTGAACAGTTATCGGAATATGAGATGGGAAAAGAGATCCAAAAAAAAAAAAAAAAAAAAAAAGGGAAAAAAGTAGCAATCGAACTCGATTTGAAAATATGGTTCCCACTACAGGCGACAAGTTTATTGTCAGTCAAATTACTTATGGACTGGTCCACTATAATAGAGTCTAGAATTATTAGGCTTTCCATCTCAACATGGTAAACGAGTGTTTCGGAAACTTGTACGAGTCCTCGCCATTTCACGTGCCCTCGACCATGCCGACCTCTTCCCTACCCTCGGTGTTTGTGGCGGTCACTTGTGGTGCCGTGGCGGTGTATACAGAGACATCATTTCCGACAATACCCTTGACCTCGACCTCAAAATCCTCCATCTCGCTGACGTTCACGACGGCTAGACTGACGTAACCCTGCTCACGAACCGAACGCGCTAACATCCAACCACGGTGCGCCGTCCTCCAACGCGCCCTGCAGCCATGCCGGCTGCGTCTCGCCGTCGTAAGCACCGGCCCGCACGTGAGTCGCCACGGTCCAGCCGCGCATGTGCCGGGAGAAACAAGAGGAGCGGCCACCAGGTAGACTGCTTCACGACGCCGTCCTCGATCGTCATGAGGGGCGAGGTGACGTCGAGGGTCTGGGCGATGTTGGCCAAAATGCCGACCGATGCACCTGCTCTGGCGCACGAAGACGTTTGAGCCAGACGGCGACGGCCGGGGGGCGTCGGAGAGCCGTGTACCGCTCCTCGCCCCCCCCCCCCCCCCCCCCCCCGGGGGGGGGGGGGGGGGGGGGGCGGGGGGGGGGGGGGGGGGGGGGGGGGGGGGGGGGGCCGAGGA